>JAXCGZ010019368.1:10000-62254 GCA_037179515.1 Halocaridina rubra | reverse complement strand
TCCCTATCTCTTTTATGTCGCTACTACTTCCATCGCTGCTCTGATGAGTTGGCAAGTTGCATCCCTCCCCCACTGCCGAGGCCGTGTATCACTCGCCAAGCGGCCTCCTCTTACAGGTACTGTGTGGAGATTTGTAGCTCGCGGATTGGTTGGTGCAGCGACTGCTTCTTCCCATCTACCTCCAGACTCTGTAACTCTCTTTCCGCCTGTCACTCCTAATTCTTATAACCTATCTTCCTTCAATAAGCGGATCTGTCGTCTTCTCAGGACGTAATCCTGCCATACCTCTAGGTCCCCAGTACTTTAACTATTCTTTCAGTCTGTCCTTTTCCTTTGGGTATCATTACCTCATCTCTGCCTTGCCCTTAACCTTTTTCTTTTCCTTCATCTTAATGTTTTCTTCGCTCCCGGCCTTTATTGATGAGGGCAGTTTGTTGCCTGTCCCGGTGTCACGCTCATAAAAAAAATTATCATAAAGAAAACTATTTTCTTCCACGACAGATTAAGAAATTGCACTCCTTACAATCTTTACAACTCAATTTAGACAAGTGACACGTGTAGTTCTTATCTCTTGTTATTAGAGACGATGTTGGTGATATGACACAATCCGCCAGATTCGCAATTAAAAGTCTGCCTACATAAGACGTAAGGTTAGTATGTACATTACTAGACCGGACTGAAAAACCGTCTGGATTATAGTGGTAAATTGTACAATTTCCCGCTAAATTTCCTCTCTGTTCCCTAAATCTAGCGGGAAATTGGCAATACTGATGATTGGCGAAATCGTGCCCCCAAATCACAGATGAAGACATTTACATCAGGACCTGATAGGCTAACTCCATATTTGCCCACTGTGAATATGTGACAAGGAATTCTTTACTCTCTCTCTCTCTCTCTCTCTCTCTCACTCATCTCTCTCTCTCTCTCTCTCTCTCTCTCTCTCTCTCTCTCTCTCTCTCTCTCTCTCTCATCGGGTACAGTCTAACTTGTATACCCCCGTACAGGTATTGTACAGGTTTCATTGAATAAGACATTCGTTGGTGTGTTCAGTGGTAAAATTGATCTCTCTCCTCTCTCTCTCCTCTCTCTCCTCTCTCTCTCTCTCTCTCTCTCTCTCTCTCTCTCTCTCTCTCTCTCTCTCTCTCTCTCTCTCTCTCTCTCTCTCTCTCTCTCTCTCTCTCTCTCTCTCTCACCGGGTACAGTATAACTTTTATACCCCCGTACAGGTATTGTACAGGTTTCATTGAATAAGACATTCGTTGCTGTTTTCATTGGTAAAATTGTTCTCTCTCTCTCTCTCTCTCTCTCTCTCTCTCTCTCTCTCTCTCTCTCTCTCTCTCTCTCTCTCTCTCTCTCACACACACTGTATCCTTTTCTTGGCATCTCTCAGCCAGTGGGAATATTTTAATATTCAATAGCAGTAGGTCTTCTCACGACATAAACAATGCTATTACCATGTTTATGGGACATTATCATTCATCATAAAGAATGTAGCGTATATATTATCGCCTTGGAATATCTGTGGACAATTTGTTGAATTACACAAACACATACACACACACATGTATGTGTGTATGTATGTGTATATATATATATATATATATATATATATATATATATATATATATATATATATATATATAATTATTTATGTATGTATGTATATATTCACACACAAACACACACGCGCCCACGCACACACACACACACACACACACACACACACACACACACACACACACACACACACACACACATATATATATATAAATATATATATATATATATATATATATATATATATATATATATATATATATATATATATATATATATATATATATATATATATATATATATATGTATGTATGTGATTACCTAATTGATTACCTAATTGTGTTTACGGGAAAGAGCCCAAAGCTCGTATCTTCCCGTCTCCTCATCGGTTCCATTTTATACTTAGTGATACTTATCATACCTGTCCTTAAAACTATGGATTGAGATAGCATTAACTACCTCCTCGCTTAACCAATTCCAATTATCAACTACTCTTACACTGAAAAAGTATTTCCTTACATCCTGCAAAGAAGTTTTCTTACGAAGCTTCAAACTATGACCTCTAGTTCTAGAGCCAGCCATATCAAAATATCCATCCCTATCCACTCTATCATAACCATGAAGGAATTTAAAGACTGTCACCATATCCCCCCTCACTCTTCTAGCTTCCAGTGATGGTAAGTCTAATTCCCTCAGCCTCTCATCACAACTGAGATTGCGTATTTCTGGTACCAGTTTCGTGGCATGTCTTTGAACTTTTTCAAGCTTAGCTATGTGCTTTTTCAAGTGCGGATTCCAAAAGGGGGCTGCATATTCGAGTTTGGGCCTCACATAGGTTACATAAATATTTCTGAACATTTCCTTGTCCATGTGCCTGAAGGCTACCCTTACATTTGATAAGAATGCATATGCTGCCCTTACTATGCCATTTATATGTATTTCTGGAGACAAATCTGCCAGTATGTTTACTCCTAGATCTCTCTCATTTTCTGTCTCTTGAAGTTGTACTCCAGCCACCGAGTAGTCAAGCTTGGGCCTTCTTGCACTTGTACCCATTCTCATTACCTTACATTTTGAAGTATTGAATTTCATTAGCCACTTTTCTGACCACTCATGCAGATTATTTAGATCCTCCTGAAGTTCTCTACCATTGTTCTCGTTTTTTACTTTCTTCACAATCTTTGCATCATCTGCAAACATATTCATGAATGAATTTACAGACTCTGGTAGGTCATTTACATATACAAGGAACAAAAGTGGCCCTAAAACTGAACCCTGTGGAACTCCACTACTAACTCCTCTCCATTCAGACACTGAGTGTCTTACTCTAACCCTCTGTTCCCTTCCTTCTAAGTAAGTTTTTATCCATTCCAAAACATTCCCACCTATTCTAGCCATTGATTGCAGCTTCCTAATAAGTCTCCCATGTGGAACAGTGTCAAACGCTTTCTGGAAGTCTAGGAATATGCAGTCTGCCCAGCCCTCTCTTTCCTGTAAGATTTGGCTTACCTCATCATAAAATTCTAATAAGTTGTGTGTGTGTGTGCGTGCGCTTGTATTTATGTATGTATGTATGTATATAGACACATATATCTGTGTTTTCTATCTATCTAATTGTATTTAACTATTTACTGTTTCCTCGCTTAACGAATTCCTATTTTTAACTATTCTTGTCCTGAAAAGTTGCTTCCTTATGTCAAGTCAAGTTTTCTTACGAAGCTTCAAACTTTGACCTCTACTTCTACAGCCCAGTATAAGAATATCGTTCCCTATCAACTCTGTCAAAATCTCTCAGAAAATTAGGAACTGGTCCCATAGCCCCCTTCTTTTTCTAGCTTCGTAAGGTGGTAAATCTAACTCCTTCAGCCATTTCTCATAACTGAGATTACGAATCTTTGTCATCAGATTTGCAGTAGGTTTTTGAAATTTCTAATATATATATATATATATATATATATATATATATATATATATATATATATATATATATATATATATATATATATATATATATATATATATATATATATCAGTGCGGATTCCAGAAGGGTACTGAATATTTAACTTTAGTCCACACAAAAGGCACTTCAATACTTTTAAACGTCTCTTTGTCCATTTCCCAAAAGGGCAACCTTATGTTTGCTAAGAAAGCATATGCTGCTTTTACTATACCATTTATATACATTTTCGGAAACAAATCTGCCAATATATTTATTGCTAAATTTCTTTCACTCACATATTCTTGAAGTTTCTTTCCTGCTATTGAATACCCAAACCATTTTCTTACTTTACAATTTGAAGTATTGCATCTCATTAGCCATTTTGTCTGACCCCTTATACAGACTATTTAGGTCTTCTTGAAGTTCTTTATCAGTATTTTACTTCTTTACTCTCTTAACAGTACGCATTATCTGCAAACATATGAAAGTGTAACGCCTCAATCTGATTCTCTCTCTCTCTCTCTCTCTCTCTCTCTCTCTCTCTCTCTCTCTCTCTCTCTCTCTCTCTCTCTCTCTCTCTCTCTCTCTCTCTCTCTCTCTCTCTCTCTCTCTCTCTCTCTCTCTCTCCCTCCCCAGGAGCCTGCTAGAGCAGGCAATGGACACACACTACAGAATATCATCGTTTATTTTGCTCTCTCTCTCTCTCTCTCTCTCTCTCTCTCTCTCTCTCTCTCTCTCTCTCTCTCTCTCTCTCTCTCTCTCTCTCTCTCTCTCTCTCTCTCTCTCTCTCTCTCTCTCTCTCTCTCTCTCTCTCTCTCTCTCTCTCTCTCTCTCATATAAAATTCTCCCATATATCGTTTGATCTTCATTTTGCTCCTTGCTTCCTAAATTCTCATTTGTTTATTGATATATTTCGTAATCATCATAATTATTCTTTTCTATATTGATATTTCGAATCAAGTAAAGTATAGCGATACCAGGATATTAAATAACTCTGCAAATTGTTAGGTATGGTTAGAGTAGGCTTGGTTAAGTTCGGTTTGGTTATGGTAATGGATGCTTAACCTAACCTAACCTAACCAACTTGACCTCTCAGTTTACGGGATTATATAATGTTCTTGGGGTCGCTAATCTTTATCTTATCCAATATTTGTAATGAGTTTCCCATATATATATATATATATATATATATATATATATATATATATATATATATATATATATATATATATATAATATATATATATATTATAAAGACTCCCTGTTTGAGGGGGCTAAAATACCTCTTCCATGTTCTCCGTGTCGTAAGAGTCGACTAGTGGAGCGGAGCTAGGAGACTGGGAATACCCTCCCCTGTATTTTCTCTTCCTCATAGAGTCAGAATATTGCCGTGACTCAGCCACTCCTACTACAAGGGAAAAATGGTCATATATATATATAATATATATATATATATATATATATATATATATATATATATATATATATATATATATGTTCCGGTTGTTCCGGTTTTACGTCACGGACTCCCTTATCAACCAAGGGCTAGGACGGTTGCCTTCTTGCGAAGGACTTGTTTTGGCAGATGTAATCCTTACGCTGAGTGCATGCCTTTGCTAACCTCAGACCGTGGCGGGGCGCGAAACCTCGACCTGACGCCTCAGAGTCGGGGACGCTACCGACTGAGCCACGGCGACTAATATATATATATATATATATAATATATATATATATATATATATATATATATATATATATATATATATATATATATATATATATATAGGGACAGGCAAAGAAATGGTCCTCACCTGGCTGGGTACCAAGAAACATTGAAACGAAGAAAAAGTACAAGCTTAAGGACGAGGAAAAATAAGAGAATGATAAACAATAGGAAAATGACAAGCTAAAAGAATTGTCAACGTAATGAAGACCTAGAGATATGACATGATTAGTCTCTGAGATGACGATAGATCAGTTTATAAAGAGGATAGGTCATAACAATTAGGAAAGAGAATGAGTAAGAAAGTCCCAGATTCTGGAGGTGGAAGGGAAGAAGCAGTCACTGCATTGAACAATCCGCGAACTGCAAATTTCCACAAAGTACATGTGAGACGAGGCCACTTGGCGAGTGTTACACGGCCTCGTAAACGGGGGAGGGATTTAACTCGTCATCAACTCATCAGAGCATCGATGGAAGTAATAACAATAGAAAAGAGAAAGGGATGATACCTTACGGCGAAGAGAATGAAAATCCAGATTTGAAGAAAAAGAAGTGTCATTGATGAGACTGATTGCCTTGGATTCAACCTCATCAAAGACATAAGTGTAAGAAGAAGCACCCCATATTTGAGAGCAGTATACTGAGCTGGGACGGATAAGACCTCTTTAGAGTATAGGTAACTGAAAAGAGGTAAAGTAATGACGAAAACGAAACAGAACCCCAAAGTTTTTTAGATGCTGCTTTAGAATCTTGAATTATGTGACTCCTCCTAGACAAGTTAGAGGCTAATATGTAATATAAGTAAATGGGTAGATTTCGTTAGTTTCGAAGACAATAGGGCCATCAGGAGGAGAAGAAGATACAGAGATAGCTATAAACTCTGTCTTGGAGGCATTAGATGTAGCTAAATTTTGGGTGCCCCACTCAGATGCTCTCTGAGAGTTGGAGAAAGAGTAATACGAGACTGATTACGAGTAGCAGAGGAACGTTGTGAAGAGAAGACAGAGGAAAAATGAAGGGTAGAATCGTCGGCAAAAGCTTGGAGAAGAGAGGATGATGGGGACTGGAGAAGATAGTTTAGGAAGAGAAGTAACAGAATAGGTGAAAGATCAGATCCCTGTGGAACACAACTGGGAATGAGCTAGATGTTGCACCAACAATAACCAGATATAAAACGGTCAGAAAGAAAACTGGAAATCAGAGAACAGAAAGATAGGGTAAAGCCATAAGCAGGAAGTATGGCAACAGAGCCAAACTCATTAGATATATCGGATCAGGTAAAGATTAGTGACCCTTAGAACATATAACCTCGTAAATTATTATTATTATTATTATTATTATTATTATTATTATTATTATTATTATTATTATTATTATTATTATTATTATTATTATTATTATTATTATTATATGTCTTTGGCTTACTTGTTCATTTTTGTACTGCTAGGACGCGAGGATCCATCATCCAAGCTCTTTAGATTTTATATATATATATATATATATATATATATATATATATATATATATATATATATATATATATATATATATATATATATATATATATATATATTATATTATATATATATATATATATATATATATATATATATATATATATATATATATATATATATATATATATATATATATATATATATATATATATATATATATATATATATAACAGCAACATTACATTTCGGTAAATTTCTATTTTATAAGAATATTTAAATAGAGACGGGGGTGCAGACAACAAATTAGATTGAGAACCACTTCAATAATATTCTTGCACCCCCGCAAGCTATCTTCCGAACAGGAAGGTGTATTTTAAACCCATAAAATAAAATATAAAGGACACAAAAAATAAAATGAACCAATTTGTGATCATTGCTTTAAGATATACATCCTTAAATAATGGTATAAATGGATAAATATATAATTCTAAAAATAAATAAAATATTGATGTTTTATTTAGATTATTTTTCTTGTCTATTCGTCATTTCAGAATTTTAATATACGAGAAATATTCAATAGTTGTATCATCTGGCAGTTCTTTGCAACTTCGCGCCCTTGGAGGATGTCTAGAAGAAAGAGAAGAAAAAGAAAGATTCACTTTTATTCCTCAAAGATCAATGTGTTTCTGTCATTTAAGCGCTTCCTGGTATTATAATTAACTCATATTTAATCATTACATATTTGGTATTAATCATATAAAAGTTTTGGGTCTTAAATAATGAAAAATAAATGTCTAAAATAAGTTATTCATCATCGAAAATCACTTACTTCCGACTTCTCGATGCTGTCTTTACGAGTGCAACGCGATAGGTGTTTTCAAGTCTTCCGGATTGGGGCGGAGCGCCGTTGAAAGAACGGCGCGCACTCCACCACGTACACAGGAATGTGCACGAGCCATGTGCACTTTGAGACGCCATGCACGGACTTCTCTAGGTGTACATGTACGCGGGAGGAGTGAACGAAGTAATGAGCAAAGACTCTGAGCTGGGGAAGGCTGACGATCACACATAAATACGATGGTGGACGTTGGGGCAGGCATCAGTTTCTACCGAGTCTTCGTACAGCTCACACGTGGGGTACACTGAGAATCATGGTAAGAGGAAAAAGGAAATAAGACAATACTATCAAGATATCTTACATGAATAACATTGTTATCGTAGCTTCTATGAATAACACTTAGCAAAGTCTTGTAGTTTGTATATTACTAATAATAACAATTGCATAGTTTGCAAAATATCTTAGAGAACTCAGTTTGATATATATATATATATATATATATATATATATATATATATATATATATATATATATATATATATATATATATATATATATATATATATATATATATATATATATATATATATATATATATATATATATATATATATATATATATATATATATATATATATATATATTACCCAGAGTTCTTGTATAAACTTAATGAGTTTTGAGTTTTATACAAACCATCTTTCATAGCTCTTGGAATCAGCACCTAGCTCACACCGAAAAAGTCCCATTTTCGACGCATGGAGATGTAAATTCCCATCAACTCAGCCTTCCTAGCGAGTACACCAACTAATATCACATTATAGTATGAAATTGTCATATTACCTAATATCGCCAGAACCGCTCGGAGATTTGAAAGGAGTACACTTGCAATGCTTTGATAACCCCTGTTCACTGAGTAGACTCAGAGTACACCGATTGGTTCCATAGTGTAGCAACAACGAGGACTGATATAACTTTAGTGCTAATATTAAGTGGTGGTGGTTTTGGTCGTGTAAAAGTCGTGTGAAAAGTGTTTTTTATGGTGAAAGTTTTGAAGCATTTGTGGAAAATTCAGTGAAAATGTTTTTTTTTTCTTATAATTTTGTTTCCCTTTAAAATGTCGCTATCAGTCCCCAATCTAGGGGTGGACATTGACGGGTTGGAACTGAGGGATTAAAGTTGGATGCCTTTCCTAACGTCCCGTAATGGGCTCGATCGTGGGTCTGTCACCCTCCTAGTTGAGGGCTCTAACTACTGCGCTACCGCGGTTCCCTTGACTTTTTACGTTAGGTAAATTTAGAATACCTGAATATATCGTTTACGGTCACGTATTTGTATGTATGTATGTGTGCATGTACGTATATATGTATGTAGTTATGTATGTATGTATTTAATTGATATTGCACAGACATATTTCAAAATTTTAGCTCTATATATATATATATATATATATATATATATATATATATATATATATATATATATATATATATATATATATATATATATATATATATATATATATATATATATATGCACACTATAAAAACATAAAAACAAGTGGCCTCAACTCAACTGTTCTTGAACTATTCATTAAGGAGTTAATGGCAAGTTAATTATCGCTGTCCCAGCGAACAATTGATAGCATAATTACCATTTGTTCCCAAGCTCATATAGCGTTTCAATTTACTCTTATTTTTTACGCAAAGAGTACCACACAAAGGCTTTATGTAGCGAATCACCGCGTTTTGACCTCCCATCCCCCCGGAATATATACTCGTGTGTGTGTGTGTGTGTGTGTGTGTGTGTGTGTGTGTGTGTGTGTGTATATATATATATATATATATATATATATATATATATATATATATATATATATATATATATATATATATATATATATATACACACACACACACACACACACACACACACACACACACACACACACACACACACACACACACATATATATATATATATATATATATATATATATATATATATATATATATATATATATATATATATATATATATATATATATATATATATATATATATATGGAGAGAGAGAGATAGATATATAGTATTAGCAGCTGTTGTAGTAATAGTAGTAGCAGTAGTAGATTTGATTAATGAGGAGTAATAATGTAATATTTTATTTTCATAGACGACAATATTGCATCATCATAAGTATTTTTGTGTGTGAAATGGATGCTGCATATGTATGCCAAGAAGACTAGGAACCACAAATAGTTGTCATCTCCAAAAACTCTTATAGGAGAGTACACAAACATGCTCACGTTCGCACACATATATAATGAAAGAAGCGAACAGAAAAACGAAGGTTCCCGAGCATAAGAAATTATTTCATGCGCAAAAATAGGTAATAGATAATTTTACACACTTACATACACATGGCAGACTGGATAGGGATCGGTATTTTGATATGGCTGGCACTAGAACTAGAGGTCATAGTTTGAAGCTTCTTAAAAAATCTTCTTTGCAGGATGTAAGGAAGTACTTTTTTAGTGTATGAGTAGTTGATTATTGGAATTCGCTAAGCGAGGAGGTAGTTAATGCTAACTCACTTTTAGTTTTAAGGACAAGCATGATAACTATCATTAAGTACGAAAATGGAACCGACCAGGAGACGGGGAGTTACTAGCATGGGCTGTGTCCCGTAAGCACAATTAGGTAATTACATAGCAAATGCATTTTACATGTTTTCATATGATGCAAAGATTGTGAAGAGAGTAAAAGACAAAAATAATATCAGAGAACTTCAAGAAGACCTAATGGCCCGCGTGAGTGGTCAGACTAAGTGACTCATGAGTGCCAATACTTCATTATGCAAAGTAATTAGTGACATAAGTGCAACAAGGCCCAAGTTTGGACTTTCAGGCGCAAGAGTGGAACTTCAAAAATCTGAAATTGAAAGAGTTCTAGGAGGAAATGTACTGGCAGATACCTCCGGAAATTCGTGTAAATGATGTTAGTAAAGCCAACATATGCTTTGTAAGGAAGCATAAGCTTAACCTTCAGCTATATTGTCAAGAATATGTTCCGACATATTTACATGACTTATGTGAAGCCACATCTTTAATATGCAGCACCCATCTGGAATCCGCAATTCAAAAAGCATATAAATAAAATGGAGAAAGTTCAAAGACATGCTACGAAGCTATTGACAGAGATAATAATAATCCTCGTTTTATGTCACTATTAATCTCCAATATTCGAGGTGGACACAGTGTGTGGCTGGAGAATTAAGGCTGGATCCCCCCCCCCTAGCACCTCACGATGGGCTCGATCGCGGGTGTGTCAACTTCCAAATCGACCACTCTGCCCACTTTAGGTGGCTTTCAGTCGTATGGCCATTTCTTTGACATATGTGAGGCCCCATCTTGAATATCCAGCGCCCTTCTGGAATCCGCAGTAGAAAAAGCCGCAAAATTAAATGGAGAAAGTTCATAGATATGCTACGATGCTGCTGACAGAGATGCGCTATCTGTATTATGAGGAAAGACTGAAGGAGTTAGACTTACCATCACTCAAAGCTAATAGAAAGACGGGGATATGGTAGCGGTTTTTATATATCTACATGATTTTGACGGAATAAATATGGAGCAATATTTTGATATGGGTGGCTCTAGAACTAGAGATCATGGTTTGAGGCTTTGTAAGAAAACTTCTTTGCAGGATGTAAGGAGGTACATTTTTAGGGTAAAAAAAATTAATGAATGAATAGTTGTTGATTGAAATTCACTAGGCGAGGATGTAGCTAATGCTAAGTGCATTCATAATTTTAAAGAAAGGTATGATAAGTATCTGCGAGTATAAAAATGGTACGAACATAGGGCTTTTTATCGTTAGCACAATTAGGTAAATGCACACTGACTAATAAGCAACTATAACCTTTATCTGAGCGTTAGGTATTTGGTATATATTATTTTTGCATTTTTTTTCTATTTACAGTGGTATGCGACACTTATGTAAAAGCATTATTATTGAAGTGTAAAAGTGAGAGTGTATTAAGGCCACGGTCACTTGCATTACGTTTACAGTTATAATATAGAGAGTAATGTGCGTATTTACACTACTGAATGCAACAACAATCAATCATGATATTTGTAATACATAAGTTTTTTTTTTAAATGTATGTGTGTGCGTATTTACTTAATTGTGCTCATGAGAAAGAACCCTTTGCTCGTAACTCCCTGTCTCGTGGTATATGTGTGAATGCGTGCGCGCACATTTACCTAATTGTGATCACGGAAAGGAGCCCTATGTTCATAACTCTCCATCTCCAGCTCGGTGTGTGTGTGTGTGTTTGGATCTATTTGACCAGTGGTTGGTTCTCAGTCCCCATTATAAGGGAAAAGGCCTTGTTAGAGCACCTACCCATTGTCCATTCTTTCATTCAGTACTAACGCTGCCATCTTTTTCTTGTGCACATGCTACCAGTATCCTTACTTTTACTCTCACTCGTCCCACAACCACAGACACCCAGTTCTTTGAGTTCTGGTCAGAGCTTTCCTACCAGAATCACCTCATATGCCTTAACTCTGGAAGGAATATACGAAGATTCCAAGTACCCTCATTCCACCCCATTTATTGGACTTTTACATAAGTATTAGGGTTCTGGCTGCTGTTTACTTAATAGAATCCCCTTTATGCATTGACTCTACGGGAGAGAAATTTTCGAATAGGGGAGATTCAGACTACCTTTGCTCCACCCCATTTAGTCTACTTATTCGATACACAGGGGACCATGGAGGCGAGTACATTAACTACTGAAAAATTAGAGTATAATTGCTTATAGGAATTCAGTCTTTAACCTCGTCCTCTAACATTAAATTGATTCCTTGTATCCAGTCACTAATTCAGTCCAAGATCGCTTTTAAGTTATCTATCTATATACATGAGCTATTTCCCCCCCCTTATAAGGGGAGTGGCTTAGTCAAGGGAAAATACTCTGACTCTTTAGGAAAGGAAAATACTTCGACTCTTTGGTAAGAGAAAAGACAGAGGAGGGAATACCCAGTCCCCTCGCTCCGTCCCATATAGTCGACTCTTACGACACGCAGGGGGACATTGTGGAAGTATTTTAGCCTCCCTCCTTCAGGGAAACATGCATATACCGGATATAGAACTGTTAAAATACTTCAACCCCCGCCCCCATTGAAATGGGGGCTGCGGATAGCGCAGTACTTACAGCGCTCGATTTGATATGTGACAAACCCTCTTTCGAACCCACCGTGGGGCATTAGGAAGGTTATTCAGCCATAATTCCCCAGGTCCATTGTGTCATTGCCCTCCCCCATTCGAATGGGACTAATTACAACACATAAAACGGTGCATCACTATTATATTTTGGATATTTTCATATATCCAAACACAATAGTTTATTATTAATATGCACTCGTGCTATTTTTTATTTTTTTCAATTTCGACAATTTTCATATTTCCTCGTGTAGTATTTTGTACATATAGATAGCTTGATCGTTATTAGGTCAAAATAATTACTAACTAAATAGTTAGGCTTTCCAAGCATGTCTCTGGGTATTTACTGCTATTTTGTAATTTATGAAGCCATATTAAGTTAATTTTCTTCATGTCTTCCTTTCGTAAAGTGAAATATTGTTATTTTAGTATATATAATTTTGTGTGTGTTAATAATATATCTAATATTAATGGTTCCTTCTCCTCCCTTCATCACATTTTGTGACTGCACCTGGGAAACTCGACCCTCTCAGTGGAAGGCAGTATTGTTCTTTGGCTTGGCGAGTGCTGCCGTGCCCCAGGCAGCGGCGCAGGCAGAAAGCGTACCCTTCCACGGCTATCTTCCTAGCGAAAATATCAGGTAAGTACACCTTAACGGTCGCTATGTATACTTCTTCTCGTTAATCATGTGTAGAAAATCAAGGTTTTGTGATGTGAACATTCACGCAAAAGATAGTCTTATTACTCTCCGAGATGATATAATAAGACACAGGTAATGCCATTATCTTTAAGATAATTGTCAACGAGGTGAGAGTACTGCCCCGGCTACTTCTAGCTAGAATGGCAGATAAAAACGCCCAACGGTCTCTATGCGTCTTCTCTCAAACAGGTGTAGGAAATCAGGTCTCATATTCAAGTACATGATCAATATTTCAATTCTTTCCTCGAGTAATATTCGTCTTTTCAGAATATTTATGTAATATGTGGCAGAGTAAGTGACACGTATTACTTAATGAAAACTGAACTTTTCAGCCCTTGATTTTTATTTATTTTTTTCTTAAATTCCGATATTAGTATAATTTATGTACTGAGATATATATATATATATATATATATATATATATATATATATATATATATATATATATATATATATATATATATATATATTTTTTATTTATTTTTTTATTTTTTTATTTTAAGACTTCTGCCAAGCTTCTAGTAACATAGTTGCAAGTCAAAGAATTTGAAGTTAATCAAATATATTTTTATATCAAATAACAAAAATTATGAATGAGTATTATTTCAGTTACCTTTAACACTTTCTCAAGGATCTCAAATGAGCTACTCTGGGTTTAGCTATTTCTATTATTTATTTGATAAAAACTAGAGTGAAAAATAAATCTTGTGCAATGAGATTCAAGGAATAAGGAAAATAATTGTATTTTCCATTCTTTATTTGTCTTTGGAGTTTTTTTTTCACGCTCTTCAAATTCTTTGATATATCTTATTTGATAATTTAAGATCAAAATGTTTCACTTTTTTCAGGTATTTATTTAACAGAAATAAAGTAGAAAATATTGTGCATTGCCATGTAAGGAAAGAGGAAAAGAATTTTCTTTTAATTTTTTTCTCTTCTTTTTTTTAATGTTTACATAGAGTCGCTCTCTAAATTCCGTGAGAGACAACCCATTTAATCCATAAATCAGCATTTATTGAATGGTGTATGAAATATATTTGTGGTTTTATGATAAAGCACACCTTCATTAGTGTCCGTCATGCGATAATACGGGGAATAATATATCATGTGACGTGCAATTTGTCCGTCATTTTCTAGAAGGAATTTGAAAAAAATAACAAATATATAATTTTTCTGGTCATGAACACCATTCGTGTATTTTAAGAAAAGTATATTTAGGATATATATATATATATATATATATATATATATATATATATATATATATATATATATATATATATATATATATATATATATATATATATATATATATATATATATATATATATATATATATATATATATATATATATATATATATATATATATATATATATATATATATATATATATATATATATACACACACAAAATGGGTGTCATTTTTATACTGAAAAGTTTTTTTTTTTTTTTTTAAGTCTGTTTAAATGCATTTAATTTATTTTATTTTGTATACAAATGGGAAGCTATATTTCTTATTTCACTGTCTTATATATATATATATATATATATATATATATATATATATATATATATATATATATATATATATATATATATATATATATATATATATATATATATATGTGTGTGTGTGTGTGATTACCTAATTGTGATTACCTACTTGTGTTTACGGGAAAGAGCCCAAAGCTCGTATCTTCCCGTCTCCTGATCGGTTCCATTTTATACTTAGTGTGTGTGTGTGTGCGCTATGAAGTTTTTACTACTACAATTATTAACTTTAGTTTCATAAAATGTTACACTTATACAAATACATCCCATTTTTTTTTATTGCCATTAATAATATATTTACCTTTTTTCTGGATCCCAATGAAAAATGTGTATTTTTTTTTTTTTTTTGTCATTTCGTGAATTTAGAATCGTATTTGTTTCTAAAAACAACAAAACATATAAGATTTTACAGAGTGTGATATGTATTCACGGTTCCTTTTACTTTTTATTATCCAAAGGGCATCGGCTCCCGAAGCGGACAACCACCCTAATGATATCTATCAGCACCTTCCCGTGAGACGCCCCGAGCTAAAAGATGACGAGGTAGTAATCTACCCCCATCACTTTGAATTTGAGTTTGGTCAGGACCCCGAACACCACATCTACGAGGTGCATTCGGCGAAAGAGCTGGCCAGTCTACGAAGCAAACACGGCAAGCATGGCAAGCACGCGCACGACCACCACCACCACCATCATGATGATGATGAAGACCACCACCATGACAAAGCCTCTAAAGGCACAGCCTCCAAGACTGGAGCAAAGACCCTAAATAAGCCTGTTCCTTCGACACCCTCTCCTGCTCCTCGTCAACCTAACTTCCCTCCTCCACCTCCTCCTCCCCGTCCCTTTGGTTCTTATCCACCTCCTCCTCCTCCCCCACATGGAGCTTATCCACCTCCACCTCCACCAGGTGCTTACCCTCACCCTCCTCCTCCTCAATCTCGTCCTTATCCTTATCGCCACCAAGCTGCTTTTCCTCCTCGGCTTCCCCATCAAGGGTAGATGGCTTACTTCACGCGCTTCAACTTCTGTACATAAGTTCCACCTCCCATTTTCTTTCTGTAAATTAGCCTCCCCGTTTTCTGTAGCTTAGTGCTTATTTCACCTTCCTTGCTTACTCCTTAACTTTTTTTTTAATTTTCTTTGTCAGTTCAGAGCTTTTATCATTCATAGGGCTGATTTAGTCATGCTTGTATATAGTTACTAATATCATCATTCTATCATGCTGAGCCAGCTTTCATTCTTATCATCGCGTCATCTTTATTCAAAGAAAAAAAATCCCGCCATTGTTGTCTTGTGTATATACATGCTTTAATTTTACACTTCTTGTCGCTTTATGCTCTATTTTTCTTAATAATGGTGTATGGTACTGCATTTATTCTTCATTGCATATGCCTAATATGGTTCTTTACATATTAGTTTTGCTTCAGGTTCCTTTTCATACTATCCTGTATAGACTGCCATTCTAGCTTTCATTTAACTCGAGTTTTTCTTTTTATGAGCTGCTTCGTTTTGTTTAAAATACAGAAACTGGTAAGTAATGCTTCTGATGCTATTCAGCCAGATAAGATGTCTAATACAAAATATTCCAATCCATTGCTTCATCCTTTTAAGAACACGTGTTTTCCTTTGTGTTTTAACGCGTGGGCAATGCACCTTTGTATGTGTAAAGTTCCTAATACATCCATCAGTATTATCTACATTCATGATCCCTCATCACTGAAGAAGGCCATGTCTTAACTACTTTCAAATACCTTTATATCATCTCTCCTTAATTCATTAAGTAGAATATGATTCTCAACAAGTTGTACTTATTTGTACAATATAAGTTTCCCATTTATTAAAATCTCTAGGATTCACTGTTTTAAGTGAATAGCTGAGAAAAGTTTGCTATAGTAGATGGCATTGTGTTTTCTTTACAATTGTGTTCAATGCATTATATAATTTTCCCATATTCCAAACCATTCCCGTTTAATATATATACTATTTATATAGAGCTAGCACTCGTATGGAATGTCCTAAATGTATGCCAAATATGAATATTATAAAGCAAGAAAATTTTCATTATCAGCTTATATCATACTGGATCATAGCAAGGTCTGCCTTTTCAGTATGTGCCAATAAAACTATTAAACTTGTAAATATTTCACCCGTTATAATATTATAATCTGGCAACCTCTCGGTTGGATTCCATAGTGCATATGCATATATAAATATCCGTTTTTTTATGAAAAAATAACTTTGCTCTAATTGTAGCCTTTTCATTTCATCTTTCGCTAATTACCACATCCTTGCAAAACCTCTTCTCAGATCCTTGCCTGCTCATTAGTACGTCCTTGCTTCGCGCATCCTATTCTCAAATCCTTGTTCGATCTTTAGCTATTGATCATCATCCTTTCCTTGCATCCCCTGTTCCCAAATCCTTGTTGTATACTTGGCTTATTACCAGCATTCGCTCCCTTGTATACCGCTTTCCCATATCCTTTCCCGATTCTTGGCTTATTACCAGCATTATCTTCCTTGCTTACCCCTTTCCCAAATCCTTTCCCGATTCTTGGCTTATTGCCAGCATTATCTTCCTTGCGTACCCCTCTCCCAAATCCTTTCCCGATTCTTGGCTTATTGCCAGCATTCTCTTCCTTGCGTACCCCTTTCCCAAATCCTTTCCCGATTCTTGGCTTATTGCCAGCATTATCTTCCTTGCGTACCCCTTTCCCAAATCCTTTCCCGATTCTTGGCTTATTGCCAGCATTATCTTCCTTGCGTACCCCTCTCCCAAATCCTTTCCCGATTCTTGGCTTATTGCCAGCATTATCTTCCTTGGGTACCCCTCTCCCAAATCCTTTCCCGATTCTTGGCTTATTACCAGCATTATCTTCCTTGCGTACCCCTTTCCCAAATCCTTTCCCGATTCTTGGCTTATTGCCAGCATTATCTTCCTTGCGTACCCCTCTCCCAAATCCTTTCCCGATTCTTGGCTTATTGCCAGCATTCTCTTCCTTGCGTACCCCTTTCCCAAATCCTTTCCCGATCCTTGGCTTATTGCCAGCATTATCTTCCTTGCGTACTCCTTTCCCAAATCCTTTCCAGATCCTTGGCTTATTACCAGCATCTATCCTTATCCTATTCCAAAATATTATGCTTGTTCCAAGTTGTATGTTAGGACCCAGCACAGTGGTATAATGTAATTCCAGTGCTTCCTGCATCCTTGGCTTAAGATTCTTCCTTATTTTTCCTCCTTACAAAGATCTAATTTATACTCCTACAATATATCCTTGTTTATTTTTTCTGAACATCTTGAAGCAGTCAACTTTCTTTTCAATTTTCAGCTCATAATTATCTCATTACCTATTAATAACTTCTTGATCATTGTTTATAGGGCCCTTTATGGGTACTTTTAGCTGTAAACAAAGCAACCATGTTCTCGTTTTCTATGACGCCTTAAGCGAATAGCAAAACGGTGAAGGTTGGCCTTGTAAAACAGCTTCCAGTATGTTATTAAAACAAGCCTATGGTTTCAATTCTTTTCTATGCTTTCGTTTCCTTAGTAATGCTTTTACCCCCTTATCATCTCCTCATCCACCTCCATCCTTTCTTCCTCTCCCTACTCCTTCCAATCCTCAAGACAGCATCCTTAGAAAAATTGAAAAATCCTCATTCCCAAAAAAAGAAGATGACTTCGGCACAGGCGGGGTTAAAAGGGTTTCAATACTCCTTGAAGGGCATTTCACCTGAATATGTGATATTTTATGATACTGTATATATTTATACTGCCGTTTATAATCACGTAACTTATAAATCAAATGTATATGGTGCTCAAATATCTATAAAATGGTAAAAAAAAAATAATAATATATCGTGTGACTGGTGCCATGTATACGTACGTTGCAGTTGAGTGAATGGGTTCAACATATTTTTTTTTGTATTGTCACTATTTAATGAGTAATTAAAGATTTATATGATACAGACCATTGTGTTTAATGATTCCCTCATAATTCCTACATATCTTTATTCATTTTCCATTCGGTTAAAGTGTTATATATATATATATATATATATATATATATATATATATATATATATATATATATATATATATATATATATATATATATATATATATATATATATATATATATATATATATATATATATATATATATATATATATATATATATATATATATATATATATATATATATATATATATATATATATATATATATCAAGGTTGTTATATATCAGTTTATTGTCATCAAAAGTATTATCTTCTTATCTATTCTTTAGTTATACTAAATTTAAAAAAAACTCAAGTGTTTCTCCACATTGTTCTGAGATATCCGAAACAGTCTTCTCCTTTAAAATTAAATATTAAGTATTTACTTATTAAAATGTAAGAATTTACACTGGCAAAAGTCAATATATATAAGTCTTAGGTTTAATGTCACCTAGGCATATTATATTAATTAATTGGCAGGTAAATGTGGGATGTACACACCTGTCTCATTTTTCATTTACGTATATAGATGCCACCTTCTATTAAGACGAATGACGTAGTGATGAGATCGCATTTACGTCACGAACTCCCTTTTCTACCTAGAGCTAGGATGGTGCCTTCTTGCAAAGGACTTTGGTCTTGACAGGTGTGATCGTTACCCTGAGTGAATGCCTCTTTTAGCCTCGAACCTTGACGGGCCGCGAACCGTCGACCTGACGACTCTAAGTCGAGAGGGCTACCACTTTGCAATGGTGACCACTTATATATATATATATATATATATATATATATATATATATATATATATATATATATATATATATATATATATATATATATATATATATATATATATATATATATATATATATATATATATATATATATATATATATATTTTATATATATATATATATATATACACTCTATGGTTTTTAGTTTATTTTATCGTTACACATAATTTTATATATTTATCATTATTATTACTATATTATAATACGTAAACAGTGATTTCAAATCATACACCTTTTTATTTGGCCAATTCTTTTTTAAAATTTGGCCTCTAGTCTTGACAAAATTTGGCTTCTGGCATTGTCAAAGTTGGCCTTAGTTTATATTTCTTTTGATACTCCTCAAAACAGTTTTAGATTTAATTTGGTAATGCTATATGCTCTTCTAATAACGATAACGCAAAGCGTTATCTTTATCAATATCACCTTACAAGATCATCATCTTTATTTAAAATCTATTGACAACTTTATTTTATTTATATTCTCATTATTTCCGTCTCATTCCTTTTTCTTATTAGATGTAGATGGTTTCCAATGTAAAAGTTTTTTTTTTTTTTACATTGTAAACTCCACTTTTATTTTTGCTCATATACATTTTCTTTCCTAATCTTAACCCCCCCCCCACCTCCAAATACTCCTATAAACAGCAGTACTTAATAGTCATGACGTCATTACTTCATTCTAATGTATTCTATAGCCTATATTGTTTTAGTATGATAAAGTACTATAGGTATAATATTTAAAAGAAGAGGAAATCTAATAGTATCATGAGGTCATAGTCATAATCATAGATTTTATTGCCAAATATTTAGTATACATACAGAAATAAATATGCACATTATATTCAGAGGCACTAGCCTGCTGAACAAGAGCTCCTTGGCAGGCAGTTTAATATACATTTCACATAATTTAAAGTATGACGGCAATAGTTAACAAAAGCTCCAATATAGCAATCTCATACTTATCTTGTAATAAAACAAACAGTAGCCTGACCTTAACCTGGACATAATGATACACCAATACTGTATTAGTTATTAATTAACAGCTGTTTGATTTTGCCTAGTAAATAAATGCTGTTTGAGTTTCTTTTTAAATAAAGGTGCCATAAGCAATTTAATTTGCTAAGTCCCAAACTTATAATTTTACATGAAGTCTATACTGTTCTGTATATATTGTAAGAATACACATACCCACTGCATAATGTGTGGATATAAATGTATCTCTAAAGATATACATTATATCCACACATTATGCAGTGGGTATGTGTATTCTTACAATATGTACACAACAGTATAGACTTCATGTAAAACCATAAGTTTTGGACTTAGCAATTAAATTGCTTATGACACCTCATGATACTATTAGATTTCCTCTTCCTTTAAATATTATACCTATAGTACTTTATCAGCTAAAACAATATAGGCTATTTTTTTTTAATTTATTCATTACACACCTCTTTTCGTGTCAAGTGAATCATTACTTTACATTCCATCTGTTTTCTTCAGTTTTCCCCATAATTACCGTACATGTCCAGATCTTAATTCTTAATTCCAATGTACGATTTTAGATGAAATGGCTTTGACACACCTGTTATGTTTTGTAAGTGGACCGCCTCATAGGTGTTCATTTTTCAGTCCTTCCCTACTTTTGTCTATCGTATATCTTTGCTTTCCTCCTTTCAATCGTACCCCATAATTATCGTGCATTCCAAATCGACCCTTCAGTCTTTCCACATTATTACAGTACATTCCTACTCTTCCCTTCAATTTTTCCCCCACAATTACCTTACATTCTAACTCCTTGTTAATTACCATATGCGATTTTAAGTAAAGCGAATTTGATACTTCTATTTTGTTTTGAGTGGATCATTTAATTAGTATCCACTCCAGTTCTCTAGCTGCTGCTGTCTCCATACTTTTCGCTTAAAATAGACTTTCCCTTCGTTTCCACCATAAGTACCATACATTCCAACCTTCCCAATTCCAATTAACGATTTTAAATAGAGCGCGATTGTCAGGAGAGACCACGTGGTGCCATCTGGTCACCATTTTCGACACTTTCCTTCAGATGACGTAAACAAACACACGTCAGTGAGGAAGAAGAAGAGAGAAATAAAAGATACATTCGTCCTTTTCCAACCCCAAAATGGCAGAAAATGGGCCTAGTAAAGGGGACATTGAAGCCGTATTTAAGCGTCTCAGGGCCATACCAACAAATAAAGTAAGGAGAAATGGGTGATAATAATTAATCTTTGGTTATCTTGAAATTCCAGAAGTTCTAATACGGGATAAAGGCAAATGGCCTTTCTGAATGTCATGATGTTTTTCAGGGTACAAGTATTTAAAGTGGTTTTTACCTCTCGGATATTATTTTTATGTCATGCCGCTAGTAAAGATACGTCTATTTTAAGCTTAGATAATATTGATGCTATTAGGACTCAGCCTTATATAATAAATGTCATCCTTAAAGTAGGGCACTTGTCGTCACACTCATTATTATAGTTTTATTCGTTATTGGTTATTTGCATTTGATTATACTCTTGATTTGGCAAGACAAATATTCTGCTATATTTTGCGTAATTGTGGCTAATTCATGTGATCTACCTATACCAGCTGGTTTCTAAACTCTCCACATTGTATGTTTGGTAATTCGAAAGCATTGAAAAAAGAAAATGTCTAAAGCTACTAAAAACAATAATATCATTTAATAAGTTTCTTGGCTGAGGATGAACTAACCTAATGAATCCAACCAAACCTAATGTAATAAAGTTCTTTAAGTATATTTGGATTATGATTACTTTCACAACCCCATTAAAAAAAATCCTTAAAAAATTCTATAATATTAGGTTAGGTTAGTTCACTCCAAGATTTGAGTAGTTTATTGGAATGTATCTTTTTGTACTTCATTTTTATTACAATCTTCATATAATTAGGTTGTGTAAGTAGGTCTTGATAAAATATGACTTTTTTTTTTTTTTTTTTTTTTTTTTGTACAGTACTTACTTATTGTCGCCGATTAGTACTTTGGCAGATGATAAATTTGCTAGTATTGTTATACTTAGCTACTTGTTACTTGTGGTTTATTTAAGGTCCTCCACCCACCCCTAGGGTGTCCTGCGAAAACATATCTTGTTGATATAAATTTAGATTCGTCACTGATATTCTTACCTTGTAATTGGTAGCACTTACTGATGAAATGTATTTTTAGTGTGTTTATTTTTTGTAGTACTATATTATAACTTTTATGTTTTCAGGCAATATATTACATAATCGTTATTCCATATCTCTGGGAGAGATCCTCATTCTATGGTCTCACTTTGAATATGCTAGTATGTATAAGTACTGATGCCCAGTAGATAGCTAGCCAATGATAGTGAAGTAAGGGTGCAGTCAGTCATGCACATGCCAACAGGGATAATGTGCATACAGCAACTCCTACTTTTCCATCCGTATCGGATTTTCATTACATCATTAACAGGATGGCTTTGTGTGTGACGTACTCATTTTATTGTTATCAGTGAATTTCTAAGTCTCATGAAATCAACGAGAAACTGTCGATGTTCTTTGTTCACACGGTGTTTTAAAAGCAGAAATTACCTGTCCCAGTTGCAAGTAAGGTAAATCAAATAGATTTTAGGGAACTTTTATCAAAAAGGTGAAGATTGTATTTCTATGGTTAATGATGTGTTTTGGACAGTTCTGACCTTCAGAACTGCCTTAAACTAATATATATTTTTTAGCTTAGGTTAGCAATAATTACTGTTGATTTTGAAGGTCAGAATCGTTCAAAACATATAAATGTCTTTGGGAGAAATATAATATTCATCTCCAAAGTGAGATCGGTGAAGTATTAAATTTTTTTATTTATTTTTTTATTTTAGCTATTTTGATAGTTTTTCAGGCTGCAAAGTAAACATTTATAATTTTTTGCCTAAGGGTTTGATGGTAAATGTGTAGCTACATCATTTCTCATATGATATAACTGATGGTCTTTTGGACTTAAAAGGGTCTGGCCAGGAGAGCTCAAAATTAAGTCTTCTTTCACTTACGGTTCTTTTAATATGCCTATATATGTACCAGATATTGTGGCATATATGTTTACACATCTTTTATCATTCCTTCACATCTGATAAGTCACAACACTCTCCATCTCTGTTCCCAATGAGGGTAATTTTTTCCCCTTTGTTAACGTATGATTACTGTACTCTTCTTGTTAAGATCCCAATTATTTTCACATTCCTCTTTTCAGGTTTGTTTCGACTGCAATGCCAAAAATCCCACTTGGGCTTCGTTGACGTATGGCGTCTTCATATGCATTGATTGCTCAGCCGTGCATCGTAGTTTAGGGGTCCATTTAACATTTGTTAGATCTACACAGTTGGATACCAATTGGACATGGCTACAGCTACGCAATATGCAACTAGGTGGCAATACCAATGCCGTAAGTTTTTCATATTTTTTTTTACAATAAAATTTAAAAAATGCTCATTATGATTGGCACAGTATTGTATATTTAGTATTGTATATTGAGGCTAGGAGGATCATTTTAGCATTATCTTCTTTTTCCCATATATTTTGCCACCTTTTATTGGGATTCAAATTTCGGATTTGTAGAACAGGAGTCCACAGCTTCAAATCCGGACAGGAGGAAGTAGATTTAAAAAAATAGAAAAAGAAATTGGAAATTGTTAAATGCATAATTACATCGCATTGTTCTAGCCAGTATTGTAATATTACTTGACGCATGTCTCCCAAAGTCTGTCATGTAAGATTAAGTACTTTGTTCTGTGGCCAAGATTGTTGATGTAACCTTGTAATATCTGTCATAGGATATTGTAAATATTAGTAGCCCCAGGTTAGATTAGCTTAGCTTAGGTGACTTGCTTGTAAATATGAATAACCATAGAGCACTCTTGGGTGACTCTTCTTTACAAGATTCCTGCTGTAGCTAATGGCTTTGACAACATTCCAAAGATGAGAAGATATGGAACAGAGCACTAGAATATCTTGTCCTTTAATAGTAACTATAACTTGTGATATATAGCATTGTTTTGCTGTAGTAGAAAACAGTACCACAGTATTGTAAAGCACATTTGTTGAACTGCTGTGATTTTGTTCATCATTGAGAAGGGAGCCAGAATAGGCTACCTCCTCCATGTTCCCTTGCCTGTCGTAAAAGTTGACCTTAATGGGGTAGAGTGAAGGGACTGGGTATCACGTCCTTTGTATTTTCCTCCCGCTAAGAGTCACGTTCTTTGCTTTGACTTATCCAACTCCTTTACAAGGGGAAATATTGCTTTGGTATATAGATAGATTAAACCAGAAAACAATTGAAGAGCAGATTAGTTAGGTAGGAAATGTTGATGCTTTGCTAACTCAAGTTCTTATATTTAGTTGTTTGCATGTGATACAACAACTTATATGGAAAATATGTATATCAAACATATATATATATATATATATATATATATATATATATATATATATATATATATATATATATATATATATATATATATATATATATATATATATATATATATATATATATATATATATATATATATATATATATATATATATATATATATATATATATATATATATATATATATATATACACAACAGGAGCATTTCCCTTTGTAATGGATAGTCCACTCAAAATGTGCATATTTACCAGAAGCTAATATACTTCGATCACTCGTCTTAGCTCCTTGAAGGTATGTATGGTAAGGTTATATATATAAAAGGTTATTAGCACTGATAAAATTTTTTATTTTCATGTCTTGCAGAGAACGTTCTTTACGCAACACAACTGCACAACAACAGATGCCCAACAAAAGTACAACTCCCGTGCAGCTCAATTATATCGTGAAAAACTGAACCAGATGGCTCAACAGGCCATGAGAATTCATGGTAGTACGGTAAGGTGGACTCCTTTCTTTTCAGTATTACTTTAGAATTCGTATTTTATTATTTTCCCTTTAAGTGGGGCAAGAATACCTCACGGCACCAGGGTAAGGTAGTTTCCTTTCTTTACAGTAATACATAAGAAATATTATTATTTTCCCCATGAGGTGGGCATGAGTAACTTCCTCAATTTCCCCTGTGTGATATGAGGTTCGACTAATTGGGGCGTATCGAGAGGACTGGGAATCGATTCCTCTGTATTACCTGCCACGAGAAGTGATATGTTTTGCTTTGACTCAACCACCCCGCTTATAAGGGAGATTATGGCTGTATATGGATGGCTTTATCAGAAATCTAGCTCCATATAATACAGATTATCAGTATAGACTTTATTAGATATTACCATTTCTGGAAACTAACACCATACAAACACCCATAGTTGCTATTAAAGGGATCAGAGCCCGGAACATGTACTAATGAGACATTAGAAATGTATATTTTTCATGACTGATGTTAGCACCTTTGTTATATATGAGGATAAGAGGTGTACAATCTTTCTTGTTAGGTATTAAAACCCTTATGCTGTATATCAATGGGGATTAGAAGTGTACAACTATCTTGACAGGTATTAGAACCGTCATTATTTAATTGAGATCTGGGATCATATAACTTCCATGAGAGGTAATGGAAATGTTAGAATTATATTAGAAGTGCATTTCACATGAAAGAGCTTCTGGATTTGATAAATATCTAGTAGTTGCTATGTGCTCAAGTCTTTGCTATAGTTGTAAAGTTACCCATACTTACACAATGGCCACATTCCCCCTTTTAAGAGGATGGTCAAGTCAAGGTACATACATTCAGCTAAAGCCAATATACCTCAGTCACTTCTTTTAGCCCTTTTGGAATTTAAGGGCTGCCACATTTTCCCCACCTCCTGCTTAGGTCACCCACAGAGTAAGTAGGCACCGAAAATATGTAATCATACACATACTCTTATAATGGCCGCACTCCCCCTTGTAAGGGAGGTGCCTGAGTCAAGTACACCTATCACCAGAAGATAATATACCTCGATTACTCCTATTACCTTCTTGGCCATGAAGGGCGGCCACAAGTTTGGTTATCCACTGGGTAAGTGCTCATAGGGAATATTAATGTAGAAATCCTTCTTGCATGCTACCAGGAATATTGCTTTTAGGAGCCTTTTACAGAGTGCAGGAAACACTGTTTGGGAAATCCTATTTCCAAGTCTCGAGGAATAGAATTTACTTGTAGTTAAAAAAAAATTCTATAAAGTAAATGTACAGTCATTTGATTTAAGTTCTAGATGACTTTGGTATTTTTGTGTGAGAAATGAGGGAAGGTGATTTGATTTGTAAGAGGTTATCAGCTTTTACTAGTGCGGTGGTTAGAACACTGAACTCAAGAGGTGACAGGTCTGCGACCGAGCCCACTGCAAGGCATCCAGCCTTAATTTCCCAGCTCCAGCTTGTCTGTATCCACTCCCATAATTAATATGTATTGTCTTTGCTTGCTTCAAGAATGCTTTTTACATACAAAAAATCTCACAGTGATGTTAAGAGATGCACCTTATATATTGGCTTCTAAAAATGGCTTTTGAATATATGATCTTGGAGCATTATTTATTTATATATTAATAGCATAAGGTACTTTCGTAATTTATATCAAATATTTTAACAATGTAAGCATGCTTTGTATGATAATGCTGTATGTATAGCTGGGCACAGATATAAAGGCCTTCTATGTTTAAACTGATGCCTCCTCTTTATCAAAAACCACTATATCATGTAACACATTGAAGTTTTCCAGTAAGGAGTAGTTTTGAGGTCTTTTATATTATGTATAAACTGATGTGTCCTGACATCGAGTAAGTATATCATGTAACAAAAGGGATATTCCAGTAAGGAGTCTTTTGATGTATGTATAAACATACTTATGTGCCCTGATGTCAAGAGTCAGAATGTAACAAAACAGATGTTTCCAGTTAGGAGAAGCTTCGATGCCTTTTATTTTATGTATAAGCACTGACCCTGATATCAATAACCAGCAGTTAGTGTAATTCACTTTATGATAGTAGGTGAAAAATGTTAAAAACTCTGAATTTAGCTTCTGATAGTTACAGTCACTGATCTTTAGAGGATATCCCAGAAACTGAGTATTTTCTTATAAGAACGCCTCTCATTACTGAATCCCTTTTGTAATATTGTCTCTGAATGATGGCAATTACGATTGCTTTGGTATTGAGATAATCTCTATGGAATGCCATTCTTCTCTTACTAAAACTTCCTTCTCTCTCTTTATTTGTATGAGGATTTCCAAGTCATAGGTTACTAGCTTTATCTCATATCTTTTATTTTTAGTAATTTTGAAAGTTTATTTTTTTCCATGTGGAAAAATTCAGCTTCATAGGTAATACTTAAGAACACTCCGGTTGTATGTGGGATCTTGAAAAGAGGAGTAATCCTCAGAACCCCATAAGTTAAATAATCCCTTAAATAGTTAGGTTAGGTTAAGTAAGTTGAAGTTGGGTTAGATTACTTGACTTGTATGAATGGCCTAAAAGCCCCCTTGGATTACTCTTTTTTTTTTTTTACAAGATTCAGTAAGCTGTGTGTGCTAACATTAGGGACTGCAACACCTTGATTCACAAGTCTTGAATTTCAAAGGAAATTTTTCTATGTTATTAAGATTGAGCTGGATCCCGACCAGACTCATAAACTGGCAAGTATGGTAGGCCTTGCAACCTGGATTGCCCCTTCTTCACCTTCATCTCATCAGGGAACTAAGGTGACACGTTTGGAATGGGCTTGATATATACTCTATATAACGTTTATTGACCTGTTTGGTTTTCCATTGTGTTGGGTTTTGATTTTCTCTTGTGTGAAACAAAACAGTTTTAATGAAGTATAAAAATCTTATTTACATACCGTTGTTATATGTCTATTATATAATGTTTGCCTTTTCTCTTACTACAAGTGTATATGTGACAAGGTGATCCAAATTAGTACTTGATATTAAGTGCCAAGGTGATTCAAACTGGCATTAACTGGTATTTATGAGCTTATGCTCCTATTTTCCTGAGAGATTCTTTTGATAGCAAGTGAGAACACGAGGAATGAATTCTCTTGTTTGATGTAGGAAGGTAAGGGAACCACTGTAGCAGAGTGGATAGAGTGCTCCATTCTAAGAGTTGAAAATATATAAAAGGGGTTATCAAATTTCGAGAGTACGAGAAAGGTGATATGTGATTAATATTATAGAGCAGGGAAATGGTCATGTCCTACCATAGAGTGTTAGGAGTGGTTTCCAGCCTTAATTCCTCATCTCCAACCTGTATGTCCACCCTCGTAATGAGGATTAATAGTGACCAATAATAATTTGGGTTTGTGTAAGGAACTGCATATGTCAAACTCTTATACTGTACAGTATTTGACTGATTGTTGGATTGTTGATTGAATTTGTATGTAATAAATCGTGTGAAATGAAAGACATGAATATAAAGATATTTGTAATGAATACTTTCCCTACATTAAGAAGAAACACGGCCTTGAAAAAATAAAGGACCAAGTCAGCGTAGTTGTTAGCACACTCATCTAGGGAATTGCCTGACCCACGATATGAGCCCACACCTGGCAGAAGGAAGGGCATCCAACCTTAATTCCCCAGCTGCAGTCTCTGTGTCCACCCCTATTTGAATGTGGATAAATGGTGGTGACGGGTATTATGGCATCCCTTTAACCACAAGGTGCTAAGAGTTGTGATCAAAGTGTATTAGCGTCTGGTAAATATTTGTGCTTAGACTCGGTCATACCCCTTACAGGGAGATTGCAGCTATTGTATATATGTGTATAACTATAATGAAGCTCAATTAAATATTAAGTAACAGAGAAGGCTGTAACGTAAAAAACCAGATATTTGTCGAATCTTGCATAAATTATGTATTTTTGGATCACCTTAATATGTACATTCTATTTGGCAATAAGCACAATTCCCCTACATCACGCTACTCTTTGACTTCACCAAAATATTTCTTGACACATTGAAGGATGGAATATTTCTTCATATGACGTTTCAATGTGTCGTTTTTGAAGCATATTTGAAAGTGGAGGTGGTGAGAGAAGAGTTGTTCTTACATTCAACCAGTTTTAAAACATATTTTGAATTTCATTATTATTGGAGGGTTAATGATATACAGAAGCTCCCCTACTTACGAACAACCGAGTTACAAACATTAAGAGATACGAACAAAAACTTACTCATTTTCTATCCATGTATTAATGTATGTATTACTGTACTGTACTCATTATTACATTATTATATTTCTGTCAAAATCCAATAATACTGCCTACTTTGTTTTATGTAGTTATTAAGTGTCTTTATCCTAAGTAGTGTACATTACTGCATATGTATGTACTGTACAGTACTTTTTTTTTTTACCTATAAACACAACTTACAAACATACTTCTGGAACCTAACTCGTTCGTAGGTTGGGGAGTGTTTGTATTAATGAAAATTTAAAGTGTGATGTTAAGATGAGAAACCTCCATAACCCCATGTAGTGTTAAATAACCAAGTATATTGTTAGGTTAGGTGACTTGCCTTGTAAATATAAACAACCATAGATCACCCTGCATTTACCCTTCTTTACACGAATCAAATTACTGTATACAATTGATTTGAGCATGATGATCTTTCTTTTTGAAGACCCTATTGATTTACCACTTTCAAACTAAAGTGAAAAGGATTAAACACATTTTGTATCAGTGTTGCCAACATTTTTATATGTGAACTGGGTAAACATCATCTTATCATTAACCAGTTCACTTCTCGTTCTTTTTTTATCGCCTGCTCCATTTTGTACATTTTTGCTGATGGTTATGTAAATTTAAATAACCCCTTAAATTATTAGGTTATGTTAGGTTAGGTGATTTTTCTTCTAAATATCACTAACCCAAGAACACCCTGGGATTACATTTCTTTACAAGATCTTAATTTTTTGATTTGGCCAGACTGTCCTTATGCCTGTGGCCCTTTAATGTTTCACCTTTCAATGGGAAGAATAAAGATATATGAGTTGGAAAAAAGGTATGTCTATTATTAATTATGAATATAGAAATAAATATGTGATGCAACTCTTCTCCCACAGTTTTTATTTATATGACTTCTCATTTAGCTTTTAACAGTAGTAGTTAAAACATGACAATTATTTTCCATCATAATGATATATACTGTATTTTGGAAGCAACTATTTTCCAATAGTTTATATGTATATGACTGCTTTTTAAGCATATTATGATAAAATTATGTATTTTACATTGTATGGATGTGATATTTTTCATTTAATTGGAGTTTGCCAGACTGACTACATATGATTATTGTGACACGTTTGCTATTAAATGCGTAGAGAGATCACTTAAGACTTTCTCTTCAACATAACTAATTGTTCTTAGATTTGCCTCAAAGAAAACTTTAATAGGGTCGATTTCGATATGAAAAGTTATGATTTGTGAACACTTATTTGATCTGTTTGATGAATTCAGATAACCTTGCTGAAGAAATAGTCAAGACTTTGTTATTCATAGATTTGCCTCAAAGAAACAAAATAATTGGCATTTTATGGGATTCATAATTTTATGCGTAGTCTTTGTGTATGAATACGTAAAATACTGAAATAATTTAGAGGACGCTTTCTGTTAAATTAATCTTACAGATAGTTAAGTTTTAAGATCTTTTGCATGTGTGTTCTTTCCCTTACATGCCTTGCCTTTCAATCTGCTAAAACATCCACATTGCAGTTTAAATCCACTTGTGTTACTTATTTAAATGGAATAATTAATTTTATAATATACTGCATGTTGGAGTTTTGATTTCAGTGTGCCACTTCTCCTCAGGTAAACATTGATGTTGGTAACACTGAATCTTCAGAGAAAGAGGAGAAGAAAGAAGTGGATTTCTTTGAAGAACATGTTAACAGTGCAGCTCCTGCTTCTCCAGACCCCATGCTTACCCAGCCTCAGTTAATTAATGCCAAGGTATCATTATTTAAATACATTCTCCGTAAATGAGCTTTAACCTGGTGTTTGTCCTATGTCTGCTAATGTGCTGACATCACTTGTTTTCTCTAAATATACAGTAAGGTAATAGTTATATATGACTAATGCACACTTCTAAATGCATAAATAAAAACATCTCAGTATTTTCACTCTCCATCGGGCCGCATCCTGATGAAACCTTAGAGAAGGTGAATACTTTTAACCCTTATTGTTTGTTACCTTATGATTTTCCAAGTGTGGATTAATCTTCTAACTATTGTCTTTGTGTTATGAAGACCATAATATTATTAAATGATATGTAACATGACATGTACTTTGGATGAGGGGGGAATTCTAATTACGAAATATTATGTTAATCTCTTTTTTTATATTGGGAAAGGTTAGAATTAATATAAAAGAGAATTATTAACACAATCCTCTTTTTTATATTAATTGGGAAAGGGTTAGGATTACCTTTGGCGAGATGCATTTCATCTAAATATCAAGGGATTGTTTTCTCGCGGGCAAATTTTGTCCTTCTTTTTTTTTCTTTTTTTTTTCATCTTTTTTCTTTTTCATTTCTTTCTTCTTTTTTCTTCTGTTTCTGTCTTAAAGCCTAACAGAGACTTGAATTATCTCTTCATGGTAAATTCCCTGTTTATTTAGCACTAACTCCTTGATCAAAAATAAAAATTAAATGATCTGTAGCATAATGTTTATTTATTCAGAATGCAAGTTTAAGTAATGGAACCGAAGAAGACTCGCAACAGGCTCCGAATGTAGATGCTGCATTGAATATGTCACCCAGTGAGGCTCAGAAACTTGCGAATCAACCTCGTAAATCAACCATAGGTCAGAGGAAACCGGCTGCCAAAGTAAGTATATGAATCATTACCATTATTACTATTATTATTATTATAATATTATAATTATTATTATTATTATTATTATTATTATTATTATTATTATTATTATTATAAGCCAAGCAACGAGCTTAACTGAAAAAAGTCAAGCACTATTTACCATATAGCTCCAGCAGGAGAAGCAGCATGCTTTGGAAAAGAGAAAAGAGAAAGTAGAAATAAGAAATTTTAAATATTTAAAATGGTACTACTCAGTTTTGTAATACCAAGTGTTGCTGTCATTCAAAGAGAGGCTAAATTTACGTTGGAGCCTTTTCATACCAATTAATGAAATGAGTATGAATAGCTCCAAAGACTACAAACATTAAGAGAGGAAAGATCAAAATGAATTGGTTTGATTCATTGTAAAATAGCTATTTATTTTGATAAGCCTGGTAAGTGAGGAAAAGTTAGTTGAGAAGGAGGGAGTAATTAGAGGTCGATTTCTGCTGTTGCGGTTGGTTAGTTATAGGTTTGTACACTAGTTTGCAGCATGCAGGAGGAGGTAAACTTCGGATTGGATGTGATGACATGAAAAGGATGAATGCAGGAACAATGTGCTCATTGTTTGCTTGTAATTGCTTATTATAATGGGTGTGTATGTGGATGTTCACATAGTTTGGGAGGGAGAGAGAGAGAGCAACATAAGAGGACTTTTATTACCAAACCTCTAGTAACCCATTTTTTGCAATTGACTTTTAGCTTATTATTATTATTATTATTTTTTATTGTAATTCAAAATTATACCAGTAATTGTTGGTGAATGTATCTTCACCAATTATTATATAATAATTTATATTTTTTAATATTAATTCATTTCCTTCAGATTTGAAGTAATCATTAATTTCTTTTCATTTATATTTGATATATATATATATATATATATATATATATATATATATATATATATATATATATATATATATATATATATATATATATATATATATATATATATATATATATATATATATATATATATAACCAAATAAGCACATTACATATGTGAAAACATGAATCATTTTTTTACCCCGACCGGGACTTGAACCTAGGACTTATAATTACTAAGTCAAGGCTCTACCAGCTACACACCACAGAAGGTTAATAGGAATCCAACCTTATAGCTTATATCTGCTATACTTAGGAATAAACGCATTCTATCTGAATGCCACTATGTTCATATTACAGATTCCCCAACCTCACTTGTGGCTTCATTTTCGCATTTAACTCAATTCCCAATCTCATTCGGTAGTTGGTAGAACCTTGACTTAGTAATTATATTTCCTTGGTTCAAGTCCTGGTTGGGGTAAAAAAATGATTCTTGTTTTCACATATGTAATGTGTTATTTGATTATTTCATGGCCCGAATGAGATTGGGAATTGAATTAAATGCGAAAATGAAGCCACAAGCGAGGTTGGGGAATCTGTAATATGAACTTAGTGGCATTCAGATAGAATGCGTTCATTCCTAAGTATAGCAGATATAAGCTATAAGGTTGGATTCCTTTTAACCTTCTGTGGTGTGTAGTTGGTAGCGCCTTGACTTAGTAATTATAATTCCTAGGTTCAAGTCCCGGTCGGGATAAAAAAATGATTCATGTTTTCACATATGTAATGTGCCTATTTGGTTATTTAGCCCGAATGAGACTGGGAATTGAATTAAATGCGAAAATGAAGCCACAAGCAAGGTTTGGGAATCTGTAATATGAACATAGTGGCATTCAGATAGAATGCGTTCATTATGTATAACAAATATAAGCTATAAGGTTGGATTCCTTTTAACCTTCTGTGGTGTGTAGTTGGTAGTGCCTTGACTTAGTAATTATAAGTCCTAGGTTCAAGTCCTGGTCGGGATAAAAATATGATTCATGTTTTCACATATGTAATGTGCTTATTTGGTTATTGTATAGCCTGAATGAGATTGGGAATTGAATTAAATGCAAAAAAGAAGCCACGAGTGAGGTTGGGGAATCTGTAATATGAACATAGTGGCATTCAGATAGAATGCGTTCATTCCTAAGTATAGCAAATATAAGTTATAAGGTTGGATTCCTTTTAACCTTCAGTAGTGTGTAGTTGGTAGCGCCTTGACTTAGTAATTATAAGTCCTAGGTTCAAGTCCCGGTCGGTGTAAAAAATTATTCATATATATATATATATATATATATATATATATATATATATATATATATATATATATATATATATTATATATATTATATATATTATATATATTATATATATTATATATTATATATATATATATATATATATATATATATATATATATATATATATATATATATATATATATATATATATATATATATATATATATATATATATATATATTATATATATATATATATAATATATATATATATATATATAATTATATATATATATATATAATTATATATATATATATGTATATATATATATATATATATATATATATATATATATATATATATATATATATATATATATATATATATATATATATATATATATATATATATATATATATATATATATATATATATATATATATATATATATATATATATATATATATATATATATATATATATATATATATATATATATATATATATATATATATATATATATATATATATATATATATATATATATATATATATATATATATATATATATATATATATATATATTTAGTTCTTTTCCTTAACTTCTTTTTTGTTTGCACAGGTAGAAACCACTGGTTCAAGCTTGAAGGTAGTTTACTATGTCTTGATTATTTTATTTTTATTTTTGTGTGTGTTTTTTCAAACGCAGTTATTTTTTGGGATGGGAGGTTCCTCTCTTACAAGGTATGGTGTGAGGAGTGGAATCAACATTGAAAAATGCACATGGTTTTGAGGTTTTGTTACTGAACTTTTGTCTAATTATTACCAGTATTATATATGTAATTATAAATTTCTTTCAAGGATATGAGATATATGCATTTTTTTTGGTCCCTTGCAGTTTATTGTTGTACAAGCAAAATAGAAAAGGATGATTCAGAAATACAAAAGAATTTTATCTTTTTTCGCTGCACATATTTTCATGTAATATCAGATCTTTAAAGATAAGTAACCCCCAGATTCCGTGTAAAGCCAAATAGCCCCATTGCTTAGCATAGCTGACTTTCCTTGTAAACATGAATAACAATAGAGCACCCTGGGATTACTCTTCTTTACAAGATCTCTGATATCTTTGATCATGTAACTGGAAATTGCGATGTGTGGTGTTACAGTGAATACGCAAATATCTTGAACTCATCACTTCTCTGAATTGATCGTTTCCTCGTTTGGTCTTTCTTATAATTTTTAGCTTCTCCCTCCAATGCTGTTAGTCTTGCTCTTTCTGTACTGTACTAGTTTTCATCAAGTACATGTTTAATATTCATAAATAAAGAAGGATCATATTACAGCGGTAACACAATGGCTAGATCACACAACTTTGGAAGTGACAACCCATGTTTGAGCCCACCGCTGGGTGTTTGGAATTGCAGCCAGCCTCAGTTCCCCAGCTCCAATCTGTCTGTGTCCACTTCTGTTGTAATGGGGATTAATAGTGACAAAAAGTGGCAAATAACAACAAGTGCATAGAGTATATTGAGACATCAGTTATATTCCCATTTCTTATATACTGTATGCCTTATTGTCTTTGCACTGTGATATCCAGTAATGTAGCAATTTGAAGGGCAGATAAGCAACTATTGAAAAGATTTAGTGATGTTAGGAATTTTATCAGCAATATAACAGTAGTGAAATATACTTTATTGAAATTATCATTTATATGGGACCAGGTAGTGCAGTGGTTTATGCACTCGACTCGGTAAGTAATACACCCATGTTCAAACCCATTGCAGGGTGGTAGGAAGAGCATCTCTCCTGAATTCCCCATATCTAACCTGTGTGTCCACCCACATTTGAATTAAAATTACAAGTGGCACATAAAACAGCAATATACAAGTCAGCTACGCTGATTATTAGCACAGATTTTTATTCCATGTTATGCACTCGTATTTTGGCACTGCATGTCTTGCACTTTTTGTAATTATTAATCGCAAGTTGTATTTATTGCTTCCTTCTCTCACACTTCTTCAGGTAGGAATAAGGGGGTCCGCAGTAGCTCAGTAGTTGAACCCGGCAGTCAGGAAATGACAAGCCTGACGAATGCAAGTTTGATCCTACCTCTGGCCATTAGGATGGGGATCCAGCCTTAATACCCTTATAACTCCAACATATATATGTCCACCCCATTTGAATTGGGGAATAATTGTGACTCATAATACCAAAAAAAAAAAATATAAGAAGAGAGGTGGCCATGACAAATAGCTGGTACCTACAGGTTAATTTACTTGTAATTCCAGTTAGGTGCCAAGAAGCTAGGTGGTCTTGGAGCTCAGCGTGTCAAAAAGGATTTCTCGGCCATTGAAAAAGAAGCTGCACGAAACGACCAGCTTAGAATGGAAGCAAAAGCTACAGAACTGACCAAGGAAGAACAACAACAGTCGGTCTGTACTTGACGTGATTGTTTTGGGTTCTGTGGTTTTACATGAAGTTTTTAGCATAGTAAAACTTGGCATTTTATGTTTATATTAAATGCAAGATACAGTACTATATGTTTTGTTTTTAGAATTTTTTTTTTTTTTTTTATATAGATAAAAGTAGACATTTTATGAAATATGATATTCCAGAGAGAAAAGTAGGTATTTTATGTTGATAAGATATCCCACATATAGTTCTGTTTTTTAGTTTTAGAAAAATTGACATTTATCCCAGATATAGTTCATTTGCAATGCATATTGCTTGCATGCATAATGTCAACAAAATGTCCTCCCTCATTTATTGGACTTAACCCTATTTTACTACTCATGTTCTGTATTTATGCAGAAGCCATGATATCCTTCATAAGGGAGGTGGCTGAGTCAAAGCAAAAAACTTTTTTCTTTGTGGTCGAAAATGCAAAGGAGGGATTCCCAGTACCCTCTGTCCTCCCCTTTCAGTTGACTTTACGATACGCTGGGGAATACAGATTTATAATAATAATAGTAATTGTACAATGAAGAGAGAAGGGTATAAAAAAAACACACGCACACAGCAGGACTTCACCATACTCTTTGCATCCTGACTTCCCTTCTCCATAAGGCATCCCTTAATAGGGAAAAATAATTCAATGAGGAATGGAGTGCCAGCCTTCCTAAACTGTCCCTTTTAGCTGGCTCTTGTGACACGTATGGAATCCGAATAAGCAAAGTTAATGGATGGAGAGTTACTAAAAAATTTTTCTATCTAGCACGAAGACTAGACTAACAAGTGTTCACATGATAGCTAGAATACTAGATAGAACAAAATTTTAGTAACTCCCCATCCATTAACTTTGCTTATTCGGATTAGGAAGGCTGGCACTCCATTCCTCAATGAATTATTTTTCCCTATTAAGGGATGCCTTATGGAGAAGGGAAGTCAGGATGCATAGAGTATGGTGAAGTCCTGCTGTGTGGTTTTTTTTTATACCCTTCTCTCTTCTTTGTACAATTACTATTATTATTATCGCAGTATTATTATTATTATTATTATTAATCTTATTATTACAGTATTATTATTATTATTGTCATAAGTCAAGAACATGCCCCACTGGAAAAAGACCATAAACCAGATGGCTCCACTGGGGGAATCAATGAGGTAGAGGAAAAAGAGAATATAGAAAATATAATTATATGGAATCTTACAGCTCAGTATTGCAATATTGATTTTATTCCACTATGATTTTAGAAGTTCACCATCATTGTCTGCTTCTTAATAATTTATATGTGCCTAGCTTAAACTCTAAAGCTATATTGACTCAATAACATGGCTCATTGACTGGAGATTTACCATGTATTTCTGTCTTTAATTTTCATTCTTCTAATTATGTCTAATTTAATATAGCTATGTCATTTTTCATTGTTCAAAAGATTATTGTATTAATTAGATATATTTAATGTATCTCTCACAGCTACAGAGCTTAGAGCGTGCTTATGAAGACATGAGTATAGCAGGAAAACGAGAAGAAGAGAGAATGATGAGATTGGATCCACAAAAAGCAGCGCAAGCTGAGCGTTTAGGTATGGGACTTGGTGTTCGTGGGTAAGTGAATCAGATGAGCATTTATCTTATATTTTGCTGTTCTCAAAAGCCATATTCCCCGTTAAAAGGGATGAGGCTGAAACAAAAAAAGCTTTATTGTGGGTGGGAAAATACAAAGGAGGGACTCCCCAGTCCCCTCGCTTCATTTCATTCAGTTGAATCTTACAATATGCAGGGGCACATGGAGGAGGTATTCCTACCCTCCCCCAAGTGAATTATATAGGCGGTCCTCAACTTATGTCAGAGATCTGGTTCTGAAAAGTGATGTAGCCTGAATTTCAGTGTAAGTCTGAACACACTATGCTAATGAAGTAGTATAGTTTCTCTTTTTCATGCATTTTACTATCTCGAATTTCACTTCCTTGGGGATGGCTTTCCAGTTCTTGCAATCAGAAGAATCTGCTACCCCCTTGCTTTTAGATTATCATTATATGTGAACACAAGTACTATGTGCAATAATTATTCTAATTACCATTACAAAGGGAAAAATTATTAATATAATATTTCTAAATCAAACTTTCACAAACAGTTATTATATTGCCTTAAGTTATTGTTTCTACTAAGCCTTCATGGATCTTGTAAAAATGAGTACCCCCAGAACCCCATATAAAGTTTAATTACCCCGTAAATTGTTAGGTGACTTGCCTTGTAAACATGAATAGCCCCAGAGCACCCTAGGGTTACTTTACAAAACTCGTCCTCACTTAAAGAACTGTTTTCTTTATTATCATATATTTGCTAGTGACTGTTTGTATATGCAGTATATCCAAAGTAAGATTTATTTATATACATATGAATTGAATTTTCTAATTCAGTATTTGATGGGAAGCTTTCTTAATATTTATTTTTTTTTTCTTATATTCCTTTGTTCATTAGTGGAGCGTCGCATAGCATGTTTGGTGAAATGAAAACGATCGACCAAGAAACTCCTCTCTCTTCTAATTCTAACCGGCTGAACAACAACATTAACAAGAATAGTTCGAGTTTCCGTGACGATGACATTGAAGATGATTTTGAAACGATCATTAGATTTTCTTCTGGTCCACCAAAGTAAGTAATAGTGTAAGAATTTATTTTCTAACCTAAGGGCCCAGATTAGCTAAACCAGCCTTCTGTCTTTATACTCTTCCTTTGAGACACTTTATATTATATTACACTATAAATTATTGCATTACCAATGAGCGGACTACACTACGTAGTGGTCAAAGCTTTCGACTCTGGAAGTGACATAGGAAAGGCTTCCAGCCTTAATTCCTCGGCTCCAACCTATCCATTTTCGTCCCCTTTGAATGGGAATTAATAGTGTCACATGAAAGGGCAAACTAACTATTGCTTTACCATATATTTATTACAATTCAATAGAAGCTAGTTTTGGCAAATTATTATCTTGGGATAGAAATCGTGGCAAAGTGGTAGCGTCCGCGCCTCTGAGGCGGCAGGTGCGAGGGTTCATGCCCCGCCACGGTCAAAGGTTATCAAGGGGACACACTCGGGTAACAATTACATCTGCCAAAACAAGTCCTTCGCAAGAAGGCAATCGTCCTAGCCCTTGGTAGAAAAGGGAGAGTGTGGCGTAAAACCGGCTATTGTTTGCTATTGTACATGTCACAATTTGTCCTCATTTGAATGGGGCGGAAGTGGACAGGTTGTAATTGGGGGAATTAAGGCAAGATGCCCTTCCTGATGCTCCGTAGTGGGCTCGAAAATGGGTTTGTCACTTCCTGAGTCTAGTGCTCGAACCACTGCGCTACCGCGATCCCCTATGACTTTCAACACTTGTATAACCTTGACCTCTTAGCATGCAACAAAGATGGATAGCTGAGCGGAAGTTGGCCGTGTTTTCCCTCTCTGATTATTTCTTGCCAGAAAAAGAATTTGTTGGAAGAGGCAATAATGGGCAGGGGCATGTTAAAGCATTTTTACCTTGGATCTCTATGTAAAGTTGTAACTATACTATATTTTATCTTGTACACATTTAAGATAAATTTACAACTGAAAGTCTTTTGGACATAAATTGTACTGTCCAGAGTAGCTTGTTGAAGTTCTCCTACAATTACAGAGTGTTTCCTATGGCTACAGCCACACCGAATATTCTGGCATATTCATTATGCTCCTCCTATTATCCTTCGCATCTGACAAGTCACAACACTCCTCATATATTTCTCTTTTTTATTTAAATACTTTTTTGGTGATTGGGCCTGATGAGGGCTATTTCCTTTGCCCGTCTCAGTGTCAAACTCGTTAACAAAATCGTACACATTTAAGATCAATTTACATGTACTGTACTGTAGTTGGTATTAAATAAACCCATGGTGATTTTTTTATAAATAGAAATAAATGTTTAAATAAATAAACTTATAACCAATATTATGCAATAGTTTATGTTGAGAAACAGAGGCTTATAACCGTTATAAATGAGAATCTGCATTTTAAGTCAAATTTATATTTGGAAAAAGCACTATGATTCTGGCTTGAATTTGTATGATAAACTGTAACAATGGACTTACCTATGAAATATGAAGCTTTTTATGTTCTTGGTAAATTTGTACAGCACACAACTAAGTTAAAGTGGGGTACTGCGGTATTGGAATCGTTAAAGTGTTCAACTCGGGAAGTGACAAAGCCACAGTCGAGCCCACTGCGGGTTAGAGCCTGGGAATGCAGGCATTTGCCTTTTCTTGTGCTTTGCAATGGGCTCAAACATGGGTTTACTGCTTTGCGAGTTAAGCGCTCTGACCAATACACTACCGCAACCCCAATGATACATTAGTTTCTCTAGGGTGCTAAATGCGTAGTAATGTCATGGAATTATTGAAGAAAATCAATTATATTTATTTAATTTGGTTATATCATGACATGGTTATAAAAGTCCATATATTAGTTAAATTTTGACATGGTTTATTAAAGGCAATGTATAATGTGCTACATTTTACAGGTACCGAGACAGCCCCTTTGAAGAACGAAACACCTTTGGTTTCGCTGGCGGCAAAGGCTCTGGCATTGATGATCTTCTCAGTAATAAAACATCGATGAGTACTTCATCATCATGGGATAATGAATTGGATAATGCAAACAAATCTTCTTCTGGCATTAGTTCTTCTAACAGTCTTGGCAGCATTTCTAATAGTAAAGGTGTGTTCAGTATTTTTGCTTGTAAATGTATATACCATATTTTTGTGTGGTTCCTGTCAAAAAGAATAAACCCAGAGTGCTCTATGGTTATTCTTAATTATATGAAAAGCTGCCTTACCTAATCTAACCCAATCCAACCCAACCTTACCTTATCCCATTTCTCCCAGCCTCACCTCACCTAACTTAACAATTTACGGTGTTACGTAATTTTACATGAGGTTTTGGAAGTTATTCGTCTCTACAAGATTCCTTTGTTTTTACAGGGAATCCTCCGCCATTCATATTTTTCTCCTGCTAAGAGTCAAGGGATACGAGGGGGTTCTGTTATGAACACTCCAATTAGCACACTATTACAGTACTTCTAAGTAATTAAGTCTGGTTGACGGTTTTTGAACAAGTGAAAGTAAAGTGGCATAGATTAATAACATGTTTGCAAGATGAAAGAGGGAAGTGTTAGCAGTGAGTGAAACTCGAGTTGAAAGGGAAAGATGAGGGGCAGTTGGGTGTGTGTAGGTTGGCTGTCTTGAGAATAGAGGGTGGGGAGTTGTAGGATTGGCCTGGCAGTGTTTTGTAATATTGTTTAAAATAAATTTGTACATACACAGGTCAGTTTGGATGATGATGGAGTAGTTGATAGAATGCTAATGGAGTTGTTGTTGTCAATGTTGTTTTCCCCTCTACTGATTTAGAGACAGTCAGTACAGTGGGAGTGGAAGGGAGACTTTCCTGTCCAGGTCGAGGGTTTACTTTCTACCAACTAAACGCAAATTGTGCGTGCTTCTTATATCTACATGATAGCGGAAAGCATCCTGTCTTATACAGCTTTTCTTAGCATTTGCTTAAGGTAAAATTAATATAATTTACAATTCATCCATGTATAAGGAGACAAGATAGTAACCAAGATTTTTTTTTCCAGTTTCTGCATCAGCAAACTACAAGTACACCCCAATAGAGGATAACAAAGCTCAGCAGAAATTTGGCAATGCTAAGGCAATTTCTTCAGATATGTTTTTCCAAGATAGAGATCCTGATGCAGAGATGCGATCCACTCTTGCCAAGTATGAAGGCTCATCCTCCATATCATCTGCTGACTTATTTGGCGGTGGACAACAGCAGAGGAATAACTATAGTGGAGGATCTATACAGGTATAAAGCTTGGGTATTGGAGAGTTTATAGTGCTTTTACAGAAATGCATTTCCTTTTGAGGAGAGGGACAAGAATGCCTCCTCCATATTTGCCGGGATGTTGTAAAAGTCAACAAAATGGAGTGGAGCAAGGAGACTGGGTATCCCCTTTGTAATTTTTGCTTTGTCTCAGCCACCCTTTTTATAAGGGGAACTTCGGCTTTTGTATATAGATTAGACTTCAGGTTTATATGTAATCTTTCCAGGAGTAATTTTGTCTAAGTATCTGACTTACATACCAACATCAGCAATTTTCTTGAATTATTTATATAATTTTTGAGGGTATGGCGGTGGCATATTGGTTAGAGGGCTTGACTCGGGAAGTAACTGATCCATGTTTGAGGCTAACGTGAGGGTACTTGGAAGGGTATCCTGCCTTCATTCCTCAGCTCCAACTCATGTGTTTACCCCCATTCAAATGGGATTAATATTGATATAAAGCATCAAACAACAACATATATATAATTTTTTTAATCTTCCGGTTTTTTTGGTCTCTCTAGGCCCCAGACTTGGATGAAGTTCGTGAATCCGTACGACAAGGAGTGACCAAGGTAGCTGGACGCCTGGGTAGTATCGCCAACAACGTTATGTCTTCATTACAGGTAATGAAGTTACACCATTTTATCTTTTCCTCACCATGTTCCTTCCCTCAGTTGGAGCCATCTCATCTGTAGTTTTTAATTATAATAATAATAACAGCAACAATGATAATAATAATAATGTGTTATGCAAACAGAAGACATACTTCTCGCAAGTTTGCGTCTGCTGTGTGAGATTAACATATAAGATCCTTTATTTTCTATTAAAAATAAAGTATAAGAGCACACTAGAATCACTAGTTTTGGCAAGTCCTTTGCTTCTTGTATCATGAGTGATCAAAATCAGTTATCATATTACTCAGAAACAGTGCTAATATTTGGAGGAATTAGTATAGCCTATTGTAACGAATCTGTTATGCAGAGAAAGCTCATTTTGACTCTCTTTGTTCGGAACGATATTAGGAGATTCAGCCGTTGCAATTTTCTTGGACGTAGGTATTACATTAGGGCATATTTTGTAGGATTAAATATACTGAGAGTTTAAGAAGCCACTTTTGTATATTTTTGTATTGTTTGTAAAAGAGTTGGATTGCCCCGGTGTTAGTCTTACTACACTGAAATTTAAATATTGTAAAAGCAACTGAAACATGAAGTATGGTCATTGTTTAGAGTGCTCTACATGAAAAGTGACATTCATGTTCAAGCCCACTGTAGGGCAATAAGAAGGCATACAACCTTAATTCCCCTTCAACCTATGTCTACCCCCATCTGAATGGGGAACATAATGACAAGTAAACTCGCCAACGACCTCCTTATTCAAAACTACTTAAACCTTAAGTGTGTTATGACATTTATCTTTGCAATTCAGACTGATAAAAAATGTTGTATGCTGTACTCCAGTTTTAGTATATAGACTATTAGAAATATTTAGAGGCTTGTGAATACCCAATACCATTAAGTATGTAGGGTACATTTTTTTATGAGGTATGTAGGGTGTAGAGTATTTTTTTTTTCGTACTGTATCAAGAATTATGTATCTTCATGCACATATATGTAAATGTGTAAGCATCACTGTCTTCCCTTCCATTTTACACAAATTTTTGTAAGATTTAACTATTGTATTGTAAGTAAAGGACAGTTACATAATGTGGATCTTGTAAAGAAGAGTAACCCCATGGTGCTCTAGGGTTATTTTTACTTACAAATCAAGTTGCCCAACCTAACCAAACTAAACTTATTTTAATCCATCCTTACAACCCAAACTAACCTAACCTAAATATTTATGGGGTTATTTAACTCTACATAGGTTTTGCAGGATACTCATCTTTACAAGCTCCACTGATGTGTTGTAATGTGAAATTATAAAAATGAACAGTTATTTTAGGATAATTCCTTATTGTTATTTTTCTCTTTTCCCCAGCCATCACGTTATTAGAAGGATTTAAGAAAAGGTTTTATATAACTTTATCATATCAGTCTGCTCTCTGTCTCTTTTGCCGATTCTTTCTGTATCTCATGTTGCCTGAAGCTATTGTATGCATATTTTCCATTAAATCAAGCAGTCATATGCAAGCTCTTAATTGGTAGTAAATATGCTAGTAACCACTACCTGATTGAGTCCACCCTCATTCGAATGGGGAGTAATATTGACATTTTAATTAGCAAATAACAACATTTCCTTTACAGCCTTTTCTATAGTGCATTGTTATTATGTTATGCTTTCATTCATTTTGTTACTACTCTTAGCATTTAAAGCCCTTTTTGATGTCAGAAAGGGCATCCAGTCCTAATACCCCTGATCCAAACTGTATGTATCCATCTCCGTAGTAGGGATTCATAGTGACAAAAATCAGCAAAGGACAGCAACTCTATGGTTATTTTTTTTATGCTATATAACATGGATATCTACAAACCGTGAATGAAATATTGATATGCATCTTATCAATATTATCAATTATACCTGGAGATTGGAAGCTTCATTTTAGTTTCCCAGCTTTCATATAAAGCGACTAAAATTTAAGGAAGCAATTGTCTGGTGGTCCAATCATTAGTATTTAATATTTGGTTATTGCCACAAAACAGGTAATGGAAGGCATGAGGATGATCTGGGTATGACAAAGCCCCTTTGCCTCCCTTATTTATTTGTCTTGTGACCTTCTCATATTTCAGCTATGAATATTGTTACCACCATTTATATGCAATAAAAGCCTCGCTCTCAGTAGTCTTTTATGTACAAGTATTAAAGAATAAACTGGGATGGAGGGGTGTGGGGGTTTTCTGTGTGACGAAGCAATGGGGGTAAACCAGCTGCTTCGGTTGTGCCGTGTGGCAGAAAATTCTTGCCCAATTTGCCTAAGAATGGGTTGATGGGGGACGATTGTGGTAATCCTTTATCCCCAAGGAACTGAGAAGAATGATCGAGATATGTTTGGCTGCTGGTGAAAGTGTGTACTCTGACTCGGTCACCCTCCCTGACAAGGAAGCTTGCGGCCATTGAACAGTATATGTATGAATGAGTTTTACCTCTGCCCGAATTTAGTGTTTGTTGTAGATAGTTTTTTGTGCTTTGCACATGATATAACTGAATTAGTACAGTATAAAGACTATATATCCAGCTATATTGCTTATTTTGTTTACTTTCAGAGTTAGATTACTTGGATGTATATACAATAGTTTTGCTTATAATTATGCTTGGTGACTAACTGTTCCTCTGTATTTGGATCTCTGTCGAGATATGTTAGAGTTCGCTTCTTTAATTTGTAAAGATCTTGAATATTACCGTTGTTAGTATATCCAAATATTCTGCTACCTACTGTCAGGATTCAAACCTGAGTCCCTTAGAACAAGAGTCCGCAGCTTAGTTTGCTGAGCCAAAGAGGACTTCAGCTTTACTGGTCCCAGGTCTGAATCCTGAAAATAGTAGATAGAATATTTGGAAATATTTAAAAATACTTAATTACATTGCATTGGTCTATCATTTTGTTGGTTTGTTTTGAAGGAATTTTTATGTTACCTCGAATGACCTGTGTGAGTGCTTCATTTTCGTAAGAATTTGATTATATGCAATGTAAAAATATTTTTACACTTTTTTTTCAAAAACTTACCTGTCATTGTGTTTGTTATATTTGGATTGTTTTCAAAATTATTTAATTATTTTCATGAAAGTATTCTCTCTAATTCATCTTTGTTTATTTGGATAATTGTATCTTAATAACCGTTATTCATGAGGAGTAAAACTTTCCAGAGTGTTTGTTAAGCTTGCAGAATTTTTTATGATCTATTCATAGAAATTACCATTTGAAAGCATCTAAAAATCTGTATTAAGAAAATAATTTATCATTTGAATATTTCCTGTTGCTTTTCTAATCTATGAGTAATAAAAATTACCATTTAGAAGCATCTTAAAATTTGTAGTTTTGAGAAAAAAAAATTTGAATTTGAATATACATTATTGCTATACCTATAATTGCTTTCATTTCGTAGAGCTTTCAAGTTTTCTCATGGACTAACTCATAATCATTTTCCTTTTCTTCAGAGGAAATGATGATTGACTAAAACTAGTGAGTATAGTGTTGTTTGTGCCAGCACGTGTGTGTGTTTTTTTTTTTTTTTTTTTTTTTTTTTTTTTTTTTTTTTTTTTTTTTCCCTTGGCCATACAGAGGTAGGTAAGCAGTTTAAAATTCTTAATGGAATTAAAATACTGGAAATATGTCTCTACACTCAGACGTACTTGTACAACGTTTTAGAATTGTTATCACTTATTAAGTTGATGGCATTAGCAACAATATGTCAGAAAATAAACATTACTTAATACGGGATATGCTTCATAGTAAATTTTTCCTTATTACTTACTTCCTGTAATCGCTATATATCTTTGATGTTATTTCTTGCAAAACCTATATTATATACGAGTATATATGGGTAAGATTTTATTCATATTTTCTGTATACCTACCTCTTCTGTGCCTAAACTTAAGCTGTGTATTTGGTGGCAGTTAATCAACGATAGTGTATGCAAGTGTATGTAAACTTTGTTTCATACACTTGCAATAAACTTTGACCTTGTATTTTCAGATCTGGCTTGCTCTCCAGAGAATGGTTTTTTAATATCTCTGTAGATTTTATTATTTTCCTATTATTTATGCCTATAATACTTTAGGACATTTGCATGCAAGCATTTTATGCTTTCGAAGTCACAACCTTTGGTGTTTTATTTCATTGTGTTCTTTCATCTTCCTTATATATTTTTTCTTTTTCTTCTAAGGTCAGCAGTTTGAGTATCTAAAGGGTATATACTTGGTAATGAAAGAATGGAGAGGGCTAACATTCTTTATTTAGCTAAATATTTTTTAATTTTGCTTGTGTACTCTCCATTGTGTAATGACACCTTACCATCTTGCACTGTTTGACTTGTATTTTTCCAGTGATCGACTGCAGTCACCTTCTCACTTTAATGTTATGAATTTGAATTGATTTGTCTCTGAATTCATTATCTGGCTGATTGTTAAATGATACTGGGCTGATAATTGTGATTTAAGAATCATAATTGATATACATCCTTCTCTGGTTTTGGGATCACTTTTAAATGAACTGAATAGACAACAGTCTTGAATTATCTCATAAAACCAAAACCGATTCTAGGACAATTAATCTCACCAGAAGCATTTCCAGCAACAGAATAACCAAAATTGATATATCACTTGCTTTGCATATCACGATACCATCTCATTTTAACAATGATTAAATATTGAGTATCAGTGACTGACCACGGATGCTTTATTATCCTTCCGTTGCAAGTAGCTGTGTTTTTATGGGGCATCTATGTTGATTTTGAGTGTATGGGTATCATTAATGTCAGTATTTCCTGTGGCTGGGGTATGGTTCCTGGGGTTCCAAAGTTTGTGTGTTGTCTTCTTTTATTAATATAATTTTATTTTTTCTCTTCTCCTTTTCCATTTCGTCACCAGGTCACTTCCCCTGCTTGAGCTTACCTCACTTTTCTGTAAATATAACTCTTACAACCTCATAGTCAGCACTTCCTCATAGATACGCCAACTGTTATATTATGTATTGATACATTATATAATATATGAATATGTAATATGTAAACATATATTGTAAAAAATGCAAACCATATAATTTGAACTATGGATAAATTGTTTGTGGATTATATTTTATTGGTCAATATAAATTGATGTTTCCATTTGAATGAAAGTTTTTGATAAATAGTTACTCCTTTATGAAGTTGCTGTTCGGCAGGCATCGACACTTCCTCTTTCTTACAGGACCGTTATATGTAGATGGACGTAGGAGCCAGTGGTCCAGTGCAGTCTTCCCCGCATCTGAAAGAGAAATACACCCTCAATCAAGTTTCTGCAGTGCCCATGAGTTGGATTGGCATGAGCTTGTGGAACTTCTTTATAAATAAAATTCAGCTGTATGGACAGGATTAGCTATTCCATTAAACCAGAGGTTTATTTTCACGAACTACTGCTTAAGCAATTTGGTAGTAGTGTACAGTGTTAATGGAAACAAGGAATTATTCTTTTTGAAGGAAACCGTTGCTGCCTTCATTTATGGCTAGTGGCTGACTGCAGTACGGTATTATCTGTTCTGGACTACTTTATGCTATTTTTTCTGTCTTCAAAGTTCATAAAATGATAACTGGATTACTGTTTCAAATGAAATACTGTATGTAAAGTTATAATGGAGGAGTAGTTATTATTATTATTATTATTATTACTCATACTATTATTATGATTTTCAAGTTTTCCTTAATATATTGTATAGCTATTTATATTTGTTTGGAGTTTTATTGCCAATAAATGTACACCAACGTTGTAATCTGTATTATATTATAAGTGCTGTGTTATGGTTTTATGTGTGTGCAGATATGTGTCTAAGTACTCTTTTCTTAAGATTCTTATATATACAAGATGTGTACGCAGTAAGCAAATAAGTGCTCGAGGGGATAAAAAAGTTTCACCAATATTACTATCCAACTAAATAGGTTCCCTTTTTATTGATATTTTGACTTGGGGAAACTTTATGCCGAATCAGTTATAAATTACATAAATTTGTAAAAAAAAAAAAAACTAAGTTTATTTCATAATATTCTTTAATAATTTACTTGCGTTATTTTCATTGTATTTCATAAAGGATCAACAATCTCGCAAGTCATCACATACGTAATCATTTAAGTAACTCTCTCAGTAAGTTTCGCACATTATATAGCTTTCATTATTTGAGTGTAACTAGCTTAGCTGTCCTTCTTTAATTTTAATTGGTATAACTTCCCTTGTTTGAGTATACTGTAATTTAACATAGCTTTCAGTCTTTTAGTTTAATTGACATAACTTCCATTCTTCGAGTTTTGTGGGCTATATTCATTCTTTGACTTTATATAGCATGAGTTTGACTATTGTCTTTCATTTGATGAAGTATGTTTTTAAGAACAAGTGCAGAATCCCATTTAGATCCTGTACGAACGATGATATTAATATTCAGTAAACTGTATCTGGAAGCCTACTTTTCGTGTAGCTTTTAGTGTTCTTTACAACTCTGGTGTGATATTTCTTCAGGAAAAAACTTGTGTTGGAGTGAATGGATATCATCTTGCATGTGTTATATGCATCATATACTTGAGTGTCATCGTGTCATTTCGTTAGAAGAGTTTACACACGTTGCATTGCAAGACAAACTAATTCATATTAATGAACAGGATAAATCATATTAATAAGGCTGAAAGAGAGATACCCCTTTGAACAGGATATGTCTAATGTTCTATTGTGGGTACCTTTACTTTGTTCAGTATTGATATGTAGTCTTCATGGCATGAAGGCAATAATACGAAGTTATATTTACACTTTGAAAGGCATAAAGGAAATAATAAATGCCCCAAACTTTTACCCTCCACTGGGATTTATCAGGAGCTCCTGAAAAGTCTGGTAAATAGTAAAATTCTGAACATTTATTCTAGTTATGCCTTTCAAAGTGTGTATTGACCCTCAATATTATAAAAAATTATGAGCTTTAGTATCCGGCATGATGTTTTACATAACTTGAAGTATTTGTGATTTGTAAATACATATATATTAGGAATCGTCATTTGAAGAATACACGTTAATTGGCATTTTGAAGAAGCATTCCATGGCCATTTGTACTGCAATACTGGTAATTTTATACTCTGTTAAGGAACAAAGGCAAACTATAGATCTATTCTTTAGCACCTGCGATACCAGGTTCTGTTCAATACTCTAATCATATACCAAGTAATTTCACTTGTCCACCTATTATGAGTCATAAGTATTCATAAGTGGGTTGTAATAAGTTAGTTATGTCCTCCAGATGAGCCAATGTGTCCCTGAGCATATATATATAATATGCCATGAAATCCTGAACAGAGTATATGTTTAATAAGGAAGTTTTATTGATTGAAATCTTTCCTTACAAGAGTGACTTAGATATTTGACATACAGTGCACGTATCATTTCAGACCACATGCCCGCTGTGACTGTTGTTTCATTGCATAGTGTGTGTGATAAATAGATATTGTGAAGTATTACTCTTTGAGATATCTATTGATGTTTATATTTCTGACTATCAGTTAATTTTTTTTTTCTTTAAGTTTTATATATAAGTTATGATATTAGGGATTATTAATATAGAACTTTGTTATATTTTTCTGTTTTTTTTTTATATACATATACACACAAGAGTCATATTAATTACCTTATTGCTCTTCTTTTCTTGTCAGTTTTATAAAAGGATTTAGAGCACATTACTTTTTCCCGTCTCTGACTGCAATTAAATAGAATTCTATTTCAGGACTTTACTGTGTACTGCACTATATACTGTGTACTGTTGCAAATACTAAGGAATATCTTGTGGGATAATATAATTATATACATCCTTATGATTATTATTATTTTTAGTATTTAATATTGTATCTTGTATTAAATGGGTTTGGGAATACATATTGCTTTTCAAAAGTATTCTATTTCATTATTCCAAATAAAAAAGCCTCTGAAATGGACCTTGTGTGAGTGGATTTTGTGCACCTGTTCCTCAAGTACATCTGAAACCAATCCTAAGTGAGTGATGATATACTTATTTCTTGAGTAGATCTGGTCCTGTTTGAGTACTTTGTTGCGAAGAATGCAAGAATAAATTACGAATGTATTTACTATTAAAAGACATTTGAATGAAAATTGATAATCAAATTGTTAGTCGGATCTCTTTAAAGACGAGTATGCAAGACAATATATTTTGGTCTTAATATGTGCTTTTGAAGGTAATGCATATTCAGGAGTCAGCATCTTCATTGGAATCGTTCGAGGTCAAGAAAGAGATCCTTTGCTCTGTTATTTAAGGACTTTTAGTTGGCTTAGGATTTGGAAATCTCTTCCGCATATAGAACAGGAAGTAGCAGATGGCAGAACGAATCTTGGATATTGCTACTGTCCTAAGAGCAGAGTCTGATTATGGCATGGAAACCTCGTCTGCATCTTGGACAGGAAGTACCGGGTGGCAGAACTGATTTTGGATGTTGCAGCTGTCCTAAGAGCTAGCATTGAGAAATATGAGTGACA
>JAXCGZ010019368.1:0-2500 GCA_037179515.1 Halocaridina rubra | reverse complement strand
ATATATCAACCACTTCAAGTTTATTCGTGAAGGCAAAGACTCGCAATGTATGTTGTAATCTGCTATTTATTTTTTTTTTCTTTACGTTTTATGTCACTATTAATCGCCATTATGAGGGTGGACCCAGGTTGATGCTGGGTAATTAAGGCTAGATGCCCTTCCTAACGACCCTCGGTGGACTTGAACACGGATTAGTCGCTTCTATAGTCGAGTGCTTAAATCACTGCTCTACTATGGTTAAATTCTAGTAAATATCAGTAATGTGATACTTTAAAAAGAATGAAGCGATAGAAGACACGAATTACTTATTGTTGAATGTGCCTCTTCTGTACTTATGTTCTGTGATTAAATTATGTTATGTTCTTTGATTAGCTTCATATTTGTGCAATACCATGAAAACAGGGTGTGTCCCATACACGTATCCAGACAAGAATTCACAATTCCTTACCAGGTGTAAATATTAAATAGATAACAAATAAATAAATATAATGTGACATTATTTAAGCATTTTTTTCCCTCCAGGGACGATGTTTACTTGTTGGATGAGAGGTAGAGACAGAAGGAATGTTCTGCTCGCAGCCATCATATTTTTCACCACACTGGCTCTGGCGAATGTCTATTCGGGTTACAAAATCCATTTTCGAAATCTTAAACTTAGACAGATTCTGATGAGAGACCCCTCGGCTAATTCTAATGACAGCTACGTTTCCAACGTAGAAGGAACTGCTGGCTACGTTTCTGAAACAGAAAAATATCATGATGCAGCCGACGAAGAGAGAGAGAGACAACAACATCCATTTTTGCACAAGGAATGTTTCGCCTACCAAAACTTCACGGCAAATTTTACCTGTACAGAAAAATATACTTACCGAAAATTTGACAGTGGTCTTATTGCCAAATGTGCTACGGAACTGTGGAAAAAGGTGAGGTAAGTTAAACTTTAATAGTATGAAAAACTATCTTTTGCTTCACTACAAATTGATTCCGGTTATTCCGGTTTTACGTCACGGACTCCCTTATCTACCAAGGGCTAGGACGGTTGCCTTCTTGTGAAGGACTTGTTTTGGCAGATGTAATCCTTACGCTGAGTGCATGCCCTTGCTAACCTCAGACCGTGACGGAGCGCGAACCCTCGAATTGATATGAGAACTAAACAGACTGACTAAGACATAGTTAACCAGATATAAGTGGCTTAATAGAAGGATAGAAAAAAAAAATAGATTTACAAAAGTAATTGTATACAGATCTCTGGTATTTTAACACTACTGTCGACCTTTATTTCTCTATTTTCGACCTTCTTACATTTAAGCAATTTCTCTCTCTCTCTCTCTCTCTCTCTCTCTCTCTCTCTCTCTCTCTCTCTCTCTCTCTCTCTCTCTCTCTCTCTCTCTCTCTCTCTCTCTCTCTCTCTCTCTCTCTCTCTCTCAGCACATTATATTCCAAATTCTCCGTTTCCAGAGATCCAAATGAAATTGATCCGTGGGAAACTGATCAAGATAATGCATCGAAGACCGCGGATTACCCGGCCTTATCAAGACGACCCTCGATTCATTGGGTCTTTTCGGGTGATTCCCACATCCGAAATGTTTTCGAAGTTATTGTGAAGCGACTGGCCGGACCAAAATCCAAGTTTAGAATTTCGTCATATCCAAAGGTGAGGATATAACGATTTCCAGAATTAAGTTCACGTTCTAATTTGTGACTGACTAATGCCAGAAGGAAAATGCAAAACAGAAGGGGGAGATTTCCAGTCCCATCTCTCCGTCCGCAAGATACTCGATTTTCACGACACGCAGGGGAATACGGAGGCGGCCTTTTCGTCTCCCACCCCACACAAACAGAGAAAATAAGAAAATCCAAAGTAGGATAAAGGTAGACTCAACTAATACATGTTTCACTTAGCTCCTCGTTTGACTTGACCCATTCACTTCCAAGACAGAAAGAAGAAATTATCTTTAAATTCACATGCTGTTTGACTAATATATATATATATATATATATATATATATATATATATATATATATATATATATATATATATATATATATATATATATATATATATGTGTGTGTGTGTGTGTGTGTGTGTGTGTGTGTGTGTGTGATTACCTAATTGTGATTACCTAATTGTGTTTACGGGAAAGAGCCCAAAGCTCGTATCTTCCCGTCTCCTGATCGGTTCCATTTTTAGACTTAGTGATACTTATCATACCTGTCCTTAAAACTATGGATTGAGGTAGCATTAACTACCTCCTCGCTTAGCGAATTCCAATTATCAACTACTCTTACACTGAAAAAGTATTTCCTTACATCCTGCAAACAAGTTTTCTTCCGAAGCTTCAAACTATGACCTCTAGTTCTAGAGCCAGCCATATCGAAATATCGATCCCTATCCACTCTATCATAACCGTGAAGGAATTTAAAGACTGTCACCATATCCCCCCTTACTCTTCTAGCTTCGAGTGATGGCAAGTCTAATTCCCTCAGCCTCTCATCATAA
>JAXCGZ010019367.1:60000-62365 GCA_037179515.1 Halocaridina rubra | reverse complement strand
CTTTTCGCCCATACCCCAATATTGAAAAGTTGAAGAAAAGCCGGGAGTCCGCTCGTGGGTGGGTTACCCGGACCTCAATGGTTTTCAAGGCTATATTGGATAAGCATAAGTCGGATTTATCTTGCACTGAATTACGAGATGGCTTGATGAATTTGATAAGCGTACGTCCACTCTATATGACGTCCAAAGCAGTTATGGTTTGGAAATTGATGATCTTGAAAAGCTGGATAAAGAAATGGACTTAGCCTTACATCAACGTCATGAGGCTAGGCAGTGCAGAGTAAAAGCTGCCCAACTTTTGTGAGAAATGGTCAAGGAAGAGCAGTCAGACAAGCAAACATCCCAAGGAAGTGATTCTGGTGGATCTTCAAATAAATATAATTCTCCTGAAAGTGTAAGATTAACAGAATTTGAGTTTCTAAAATTTCATGGTGAGTTGACTGAATGGCAGTCCTTTTGGGACCGTTTTGTAGCTTTAGTTGATGATACTAATTTACCAGTTATAAATAAATTCAGTTATCTGCAGTCAGTTCTTGAAGGTGAAGCCAAGTCAGTGATTCAAGGGCTATCTTTGACTGCCAAAACTTATACTGTTGCATGTGATATGTTGAGAAATCGGTTTGGTAAACCAGAACGTATTATTTTTGCACGCATTCAAACTCTTTTAAATGTAAGCATGTCCGGTAGAAATCAAGGGGTTTCATCATTATGGAAAAGTCAAGATGAGTTACTGACACACATTTGTAGCCTATAGACTCAAGGCGTTACTGGTGATCAGTATGGTGTTTTTTTTTTTAACTCCAGTAATTTTTTCTCGTTTACCACATGACATTTGAATGGAATGGTCTAGAGAAGGATCAGGCCACGAAAGCGATATAAATTGGTTACTTGATTTCTTGCAAAAGGAAATAAAATACCGTGAACGGTCAAAAACCTTTAAAAAATTTTCCACAGGTAAAACTGATAGCCGCAGTATTGATTATGAGAAAAGAAAAGTGGCTACTGCTTCAGCTTTACAAACAACTTCTGATGTAGGTTTTAATAAGTCTCTATGTAATATTTGTAACAAATCTCATAAGTCTGAAACATGTTGGGATGTAACAAAACTTCCATTAAAGGAACGTGAAAAAAAAATCCGTTCATGTGGATTGTGTTTTAGATGCCTAAATAAGGGTCATATTTCAAAAGGTTGTAAGGCTAAGTGTTCAATTTGTAAGGGTAATCACATTATTCTTTGTTGTTTGAAATCAATTATCACTCCCATTTCTACAGATAATTCTGGTAATGTTTCTCATTCCACAGATAAGGTTAATGTGAGTAATGGTTCTCATTCCAGTGATGTGTTTCATTCAAGTACTTGTCATAGTCATAGATTTTATTGCCAAATATTTAGTATACATACAGGAATAATTATGTACATTATATTCAGAGGCACTAGCCTGCTGAGCAAGAGCTCCTTGGCAGGCAGTTTAATATACATTTCACATAATTTAAAGTATGACGGCAATAGTTAACAAAAGCTCCAATATAGCAATCTCATACTTATCTTGTAATAAAGCAAAACCAAACATGTACTGTTTTGCAAACTGCTGAGGTTAATGTGTATGATGAAAATGGTTTATATTCTGAAGCTACATTGCTTTTTTACTCTGGATCTGATAGATCCTATATTTCCAGTGAAACTGTTAGAAAAATTAAACCAAAATGGATTTGAGGATTCCCCTCCAAAATGATTATTATGAAGTGTCCCTAACTGTTGCTCGGGCCAGGGTAGCTCCTATCAAAAGAGTTTCATTACCTCGCTTAGAGTTGTTGAGTGCCTTACTTTGTGCAAGGCTTTTATCATTTTCCAAGTCTGCCCTTCAATTAGCTGAAAATGTGTCATACTACTGTTGGACAGACTCCCAAGTAGCCTTGTCATGGATAAAGGGAAATCCTCGTATATGGAAAATGTTAGTAAAGATTCAGTCTTTAACTTCTAGTCATTGGCACCATTGTCCTGGAAAAGATAATCCTGCTGAAATGCTTTTTTTTTTGGGGGGGGGGTATGCTAAACAGATGGTTTCTTCTGAGGTTTGGTTACATGGTCCAAATTGGTTGTCTTGGTCTTCTACTTGTTATCCTAACAATAAATCTTACCCAACCCAAAGTGTAGATTATTCCCAGTTGTGTTGCTTTGAACCCATCACCCAAGTTGGCTGAATTTGAAAAATGGAGTTCATTTTCTAAGATTTGTAGAATTATTGGTTGGATAACTTAGATTTTGGCATAATAGTAGGCCTAATTAGGTAAAACTGTCTGGTGTTGTGAACGTTGACGAATTAGCCATGGCAAAGTTGAAACTGCTGTATTGTATGCAACAAGA
>JAXCGZ010019367.1:47500-52500 GCA_037179515.1 Halocaridina rubra | reverse complement strand
TATATGATATATATATATTATATATATATAATATATGTATATATTAATCATTTTTGACCCCGACCGGGACTTGAACCTAGGACTTATAATTACTAAGTCAAGGCACTACCAAGTACACACCACAGAAGGTTGAAAGGAATCCAACTTTATAGTTTATATCTGCTATACTTAGGATTGAACGCATTCTCTCTTAATGCCACTATGTTCTTACTACAGGTTCCCCAACCTCACTCGTGGCTTCATTTTTGAATTTAATTCAATTCCCAATCTCATTCGGGCTATACAATAATCAAATAAGCACATTACATATGTGAAAACATGAATCATATTTTACCCCAACTTGCACTTGAACATGGGACTTATAATTACTAAGTCAAGGTGCTACTAACTACACACCACAGAAGGTTAAAAGGAATCCAACTTTATAGTTTATATCGGCTATACTTAGGAATGAACGCATTCTATCTGAATGCCACTATGTTCATATTACAGATTCCCCAACCTCACTCGTGGGTTCATTTTCGCATTGTAATATGATAATGATGACATTTTTTTTACACATAAATCACTTGTTAAAATTTTTATTCATTTCGTTTTATATTTCATGTTTTTATTTTTTGGTGACTAAAGATGCACTTTCTTACTACTATATATTTGCATGAAACAATTAAGATATTCATGAATTTTATTTATAACAATTTATCCTCCAGAATTATTATGGATAAGATATTGATATAATTGATTGTTATTTTTTTACAAATAAATACATCATTAGATTTTTCTTTATTCATTTCATTTAGTTACTTGTTTATAAGTGTTCTTCGAATTACAATAATATCACATATTTTCACTCGTTAGTAATTGATCTGGGTATAATATTCTTTGAAGCATTCACAAGGAAATGGTGTCTCACACTCCTTTACACCATGTTTATAATAATGAGTGTGCTATAATTAATTTTTATAGAGTTTGTACTGTTATATGCCCACATGATATCAATAAAAGGCAAGCACATATACTGTTTATTATTACCAACTACACACCACAGAAGGTTAAAAGGAATCCAACCTTATAGCTTATATCTGCTATACTTAGGGATGAACGCATTCTATCTGAATGCCACGAGTGAGGTTGGGAAATCTGTAATATGAACATAGTGGCATTCAGATAGAATGCGTTCATCCCTAATTATAGCAGACATAAGCTATAAGGTTGGATTCCTTTTAACCTTCTGTGGTGTGTAGTTAGTAGCGCCTTGACCTCGTAATTATAAGTCCTAGGTTCGATTCCCGGTCAGGGTAAAAAAATGCTTCATGTTTTCACATATGTAATGTGCTTGCTTGGTTTTATATATATATATATATATATATATATATATATATATATATATATATATATATATATATATATATATATATATATATATATATATATATATATATATATATTATAATAACACCGAGCTGTTAACTTACAGTCTAAAATGGCAGGAAAAGCAGATTAAATAAAACAACGAATATATATATATATATATATATATATATATATATATATATATATATATATATATATATATATATATATATATATATATATATATATATATATATATATATATATATATATATATATATATATATATATATATATATATATATATATATATATATATATATATATATATATATATATATATATATATATATATATATATATATATATATATATATATATTAATAACATTCAACTGTTAAAAAATAAAATAATAAATTCGCTCTTACATATCGTTCAATACCTTTTGAACTACTAAACTCTCGTCAAAATACAATATAGAAACAATTGTTTAGTGAAGATATCCTTGTTTTACTCAAAATAATAAAAGAATGACCCAAAAGAAGCTAAAATAGAAGAATTTAAGGAAAAAAATAAAAGAGATCTTTTTTGCTGTCATAAGACATCAAATGAAAGTGAAAGACAGTATCCATAATTTGAGACGTGTTAGTAAAATCCGAAATTTTGAAATGCTACAGAAAGTTTACACTGTCAAAGTTCATAAAATATGTAGGCGTTATTCAATAAAAGAGATGTAAAAAAGAAAAGGGAAAATTCACAAGAAATACAGCAGACCATGAGATTAAAGGAACATTTTGACTTCATAGGTAAGTGCTTGTTATGTGGTGTTATATGTGATATTGCATCAGAAAAGAAATTAACTGTGCACAAGCACAGAACAATTTGGGAAGTTAGCGTTCAGCATTTGAAAAAAGAATATTTCAGACTTTGCTAAATAAAGAAAAGATGAAATGGGCTGAGAAAGTATTTAAAAGAGTTAACAGTGTCCTACGTCTTGTTGCTGAAGAAGCACGTTATCATGAAGTGTGCTACACAAAGTTTTTTTTGCCCGACATCATCATCTATCAAAAGAGGTCGTCCAAATGATGAACGCAATGACAGAACTTTTGAAAAATAGGTTAATGAACACATATGGAGATGGAATAATGTTCTTCCAAATGAAGAAAATTCCAAGAGTAGATTGTTTCCGTGCTCTGGACTACAATTGATCAATACCTGGTACACACACACACACACACACACACACACACACACACTTATTAGGAAGCTGCAATCAATGGCTAGAATAGGTGGAAATGTCTTGGAATGGATAAAAACTTACTTAGAAGGAAGGGAACAGAGGGTTAGAGTAAGACACTCAGTGTCTGAATGGAGAAGAGTTAGTAGTGGAGTTCCACAGGGTTCAGTTTTAGGGCCACTTTTGTTCCTTGTATATGTAAATGACCTACCAGAGTCTGTAAATTCATTCATGAATATGTTTGCAGATGATGCAAAGATTGTGAAGAAAGAAAAAAACGAGAACAATGGTAGAGAACTTCAGGAGGATCTAAATAATCTGCATGAGTGGTCAGAAAAGTGGCTAATGAAATTCAATACCTCAAAATGTAAGGTAATGAGAATGGGTACAAGTGCAAGAAGGCCCAAGCTTGACTACTCGGTGGCTGGAGTACAACTTCAGGAGACAGAAAATGAGAGAGATCTAGGAGTAAACATATTGGCAGATTTGTCTCCAGAAATACATATAAATGGCGTAGTAAGGGCAGCATATGCATTCTTATCAAATGTAAGGGTAGCCTTCAGGCACATGGACAAGGAAATGTTCAGAAATATTTATGTAACCTATGTGAGGCCAAAACTCGAATATGCAGCCCCCTTTTGGAATCCGCACTTGAAAAAGCACATAGCTAAGCTTGAAAAAGTTCAAAGACATGCCACGAAACTGGTGCCAGAAATACGCAATCTCGGTTATGATGAGAGGCTGAGGGAATTAGACTTGCCATCACTCGAAGCTAGAAGAGTAAGGGGGGATATGGTGACAGTCTTTAAATTCCTTCATGGTTATGATAGAGTGGATAGGGATCGATATTTCGATATGGCTGGCTCTAGAACTAGAGGTCATAGTTTGAAGCTTCGGAAGAAAACTTGTTTGCAGGATGTAAGGAAATACTTTTTCAGTGTAAGAGTAGTTGATAATTGGAATTCGCTAAGCGAGGAGGTAGTTAATGCTACCTCAATCCATAGTTTTAAGGACAGGTATGATAAGTATCACTAAGTCTAAAAGATGGAACCGATCAGGAGACGGGAAGATACGAGCTTTGGGCTCTTTCCCGTAAACACAATTAGGTAATCACAATTAGGTAATCACACACACACACACAGAGGTATGCAAAGCGCTGATGGATTTAGATGTTCATAAAGCTACAGGTCCTGATGACATATCCCCTCATGTGCTTAAAAAATGCGCAAACACAATATCAGTGGCACTAAGTATCATATTTAAGGAGTCACTGGAGTCGGGGGAGATTCCAAGATGCTGGAAACAAGCAAATGTGATACCTATCTTCAAAAAGGGAAGGAGGGATACGGCTCTGAACTATAGACCAGTTTCCTTGACCAGCATTGTTTGCAAAGTTATGGAGAAACTACTAAGGAAACATATCTCTCTTCACTTGGAATCCTTCAACTTTTTGTCAGGGAGGCAACATGGCTTCAGAGAAGGTAGATCAACAGTAACAAACTTATTAGAATTTTATGATGAGGTAAGCCAAATCTTACAGGAAAGAGAGGGCTGGGCAGATTGCATATTCCTAGACTTCCAGAAAGCGTTTGACACTGTTCCACATGGGAGACTTATTAGGAAGCTGCAGTCAATGGCTAGAATAGGTGGAAATGTTTTGGAATGGATAAAAACTTACTTAGAAGGAAGGGAACAGAGGGTTTGAGTAAGACACTCAGTGTCTGAATGGAGAAGACTTAGTAGTGGAGTTCCACAGGGTTCAGTTTTAGGGCCACTTTTGTTCCTTGTATATGTAAATGACCTACCAGAGTCTGTAAATTCATTCATGAATATGTTTGCAGATGATGCAAAGATTGTGAAGAAAGTAAAAAACGAGAACAATGGTAGAGAACTTCAGGAGGATCTAAATAATCTGCATGAGTGGTCAGAAAAGTGGCTAATGAAATTCAATACTTCAAAATGTAAGGTAATGAGAATGGGTACAAGTGCAAGAAGGCCCAAGAACTTGACTACTCGGTGGCTGGAGTACAACTTCAAGAGACAGAAAATGAGAGAGATCTAGGAGTAAACATACTGGCAGATTTGTCTCCAGAAATACATATAAATGGCATAGTAAGGGCAGCATATGCATTCTTATCAAATGTAAGGGTAGCCTTCAGGCACATGGACAAGGAAATGTTCAGAAATATTTATGTAACCTATGTGAGGCCAAAACTGGAATATGCAGCCCCCTTTTGGAATCCGCACTTGAAAAAGCACATAGCTAAGCTTGAAAAAGTTCAAAGACATGCCACGAAACTGGTGCCAGAAATACGCAATCTCAGTTATGATGAGAGGCTGAGGGAATTAGACTTACCATCACTCGAAGCTAGAAGAGTAAGGGGGGATATGGTGACAGTCTTTAAATTCC
>JAXCGZ010019367.1:35000-45000 GCA_037179515.1 Halocaridina rubra | reverse complement strand
TATATATATATATATATATATATATATATATATATATATATATATATATATATATATATATATATATATATATATATATATATATATATATATATATATATATATATTAATAACACTGAACTGTTAACATACAGTCTAAAATGGAAGGAAAAGCCCATTAAATAAAACAACGAAAAAATATATATATATAAAGTACTTATTAATTTCGTGACCTAAGCTGGTCACCTTCTCAGGTGACCAGCTTAGGTCACGAAATTAATAAGTACTTTATATATATATATATATATATATATATATATATATATATATATATATATATATATATATATATATATATATATATATATATATATATATATATTTTCGTTGTTTTATTTAATGGGCTTTTCCTTATATATATATATATATATATATATATATATATATATATATATATATATATATATATATATATATATATATATATATATATATATATATATATATATATATATATATATATATATATATATATATATATATACTTAAGATACCGGTAAAGCATCAGAAAGATTTATGAATGCACCGAGGGAAAAATTTATTGCAAAAGAGAATATGAAAACCATGTTTAGGAATCAATTCACCCCATAGAGTTCTCAACTACGTGTTCTTAAGAAGTCTCAATATTCCATAGCCTTTTATCTCAGGATCTGGCGTTATATGCTGAAAAGAAAATATCTTTGGATACTTAGCATAATAATAATACAGCATCAATATGGATGCTTTAACCATTATGCTGAGTCTCCAGTTTTAATTTCTTCAACAACATAAGTCACCAGAATCCTCAGAGAAGCTCTTGGAAAAAGATATTCTGGACTCTCTGGAGCTCTTCCTAACCACCTATTTCTTCCAGACAAAGAGTGTTTTCCTCTCTTTAATACTTAAAACCAATGCAAATGTAGGTAAAGCCTTCGAAACTTTCTACACCAAAGCAGAAATGACTTCATAATGAAGATCACTTCTGGCAAGGAAACCTGTACCCGTAATAGTAATAATAACCATTAGCTCTAACTATGCACACTGAGGCAATTAGATTATCGAGCGCAATCACACAGAGGAATACTACCCTCTCCTTCTCTTATATAAAGCATTCAAATGCTTGACTTGTTTGGAGGAAATACTTGAAAATAATACGTTTATTATAGCCCGTATTATTTGCTTGGTAAAATGTAGGACCCCGCTGAATAGGCGTAAACAAAACTTTTTTTTTTCTCTCTTAAATGATCATAGAGTACTTAGTGCAATGTAATAAGTTTTATTCGGAGTCAGCACAGTAAAAGTGAAACTGAAAAAAAAAGAAATCCTTTTTGTTTCTTTTTTTTAGTTTATTCCTGTGTGTGTGTGTGTGTGTGTGTGAGTGTGGAAAGATATTTAGTATTCTGTATGAAAGATGATTCTCTTTCTAGTTATAGATGCTATTAATAGAAAAATACAATGAATTTATTCATTCTTAATTGCTGAGAGTATCTAAGATAAAACACTATATTCTGAAGGTTTCCAGGTTGGATTCCCGACAAGGAAGGTAGAATAGGTAAAGATTTGAAAAATTCGTATTTATATAATATTTGTTCTTTTATTATTATTATTATTATTATTACAATTATAATTATTATTATTATTATTATTATTATTATTATTATTATTATTATTATTATTATTATTATTATTATTATTATTATTATTATTATTATTATTATTATTATTATTATTATTATTATCATCATCATCAACCTTTTACTATCTCTTCTCCTCCTAACTTTTGATTCCTATTACATTCTTTGGTTTCCCGTTCTCCTTTTGTCTATTCCAGTATTTAACCCTCTTGCCTTTCTCCACCCCCTTTTCTTCTGCCATCTATATTCATCTCTTCGTATTACCCTCTTTCTTTCTACTTGTTTTCTAATTTTTTTTTCTTTTACAACCCTATTTCTTCTTACCTGAATTTATTTTCTCTCTGATCCTTTTATTCATTGCCTCCATTTGCCTTAATATTGCTTTCCTTTCCATATACATCATTCCTCTTGTTTATTTCCTTTCAATGCTCTCCTTCCTCTATTTCATTCCACCTTTTATTTTTTTCATTCCTCTTAAATCCCAGCAGCATAATGTCCTGCTCTCGACTTGTTTATTACCCTAATTATCTTTAAGCATTTTACTTTTGTAATATGTAGTTATTAGTTGAAGGAAGATGGTATATATTTATTTATTTGTTTGTTTATTACTTTTTGCATATATATATATATATATATATATATATATATATATATATATATATATATATATATATATATATATATATATATATATATATATATATATATATATATATATATATATATATCTTCTTCTTCTTCGTCTACATCTTTTCCCACTTTTATGTGGGATCGATATTTCTAACCAGTTTTCTCCATTTGTTTCTGTCCCATTCCTTATCACCCAACAAACCTTTAGACCTCAGGTCGTCACTGATGCAATCCATACACCTACGCTTTCGTCTCCCTTTCCTTCTCCTACTCTGTATATCCATTTCCATCACCCTCCTCCCAACATACTGTTCATCCCTCCTAACGACATGACCATACCATCTTAGTCTACTTTCTTGTGTCTTATCTGATATTTCTCTAACTTTTGAGGTACCTCTAATTACCTCGTCTCTGATCTTATCACTTCTTGTCACCCCACACATCCATCTCAACATCCTCATCTCTGCCATATTCAGTTTTTTCTCTTGTGTCTTCTTTATTGCCCATGTCTCTGCTCCATACATCATCGCAGGTCTCACAACTGTCTTATACACTTTACCCCTCAACTTAATCCCCATTCTCCTGTCGCACAGTACCCCAGACACTTTCTTCCAGTTCTTCCATCCCGCTTGTAATCTGTGGGTTATTTCTGACTCTAGGTCACCAACCTCTGCTACTGTTGATCCCGAATACTTGAACTTTTCAACTCTTTTCAACACCTTCCCCTGCATATTGACCTCCCCATCCTCATCATCTCTCAACCTCAAGTACTTTGTCTTCTTCCTGCTGATTTTCAGTCCTTTATCCTCCATCACTCTTTTCCACTCCTCAAGCTTCTCCTCCACTACCTCTCGTCTGTTGCTACACAGTACAATGTCATCTGCAAACAGCATACAGCATGGAGACTGATCTCTAATACCCTGGCTTACTACATCCAAGACCAGATCAAATAGATATGGACTCAAAGCAGACCCTTGAAGCAGACCAACATTTACTGAGAAACTTCTCGTCAAGCCCACACTGCTCTTAACATTGGCCTCTGCCCTCTCATACATATCTTGGATGATTCTTACATATTTCTCGGGGACTCCCTTTTCTATAATACACCTCCACACCTCTTGACGTGGTACTCGATCATATGCCTTTTCCAGGTCAATAAAGACCATATGCAGTCCTTTCTGTTTCTCCCTATGCTTTTCCATCATTTGTCTCAAGGCAAATATGGCATCCACTATCTCTCATCCAGGCATGAAGCCAAACTGTTCATCCCCAATTGTCGTTACCTCTCTGAGTCTCCTCTCTATGATCTTCTCCCATATCTTCATAGTATGACTTAACAACTTTATACCTCTATAGTTTCCACACTCCTGAATGTCTTCCTTTCCTCTATAGATTGGGATGATTAAGCTTTCTCTCCATTCCTCTGGCATCTTTTCCTGACTAAAGATCTTTTGCATTGGGTCCCACAAGATATCTAAGCCTTCCTCTCCAAGATTCCTCCATACCTCCACTGGCATCTTATCATGTCCTGCTGCCTTTCCATTTTTCATCTTCCTTACTGCCTGTTCTACCTCTCTTCTAGCCACTGTTGTTGCAACTGCTTCATTTGGAAGTCCTTCTTCAAATACTGCTCTTGGGTTCTCTTCATTTAGTAATCCTTCAAAATAAGTTTCCCATCTGCTTTTTATTTCATCCTCTTCTGCCAGAACTACTCCATAGTTATCCTTTATTTGTCTTACTTGGGTCAAGTCCTTGGTTGCAGCATCTCGGGCCTTGGCAATTCGCCATAGTTTCTTCTCTCCTTCTGGTGTTTCCAGCTCTTCATAGACTTCATTCAATGTCTCTGCCTTTGCTTTTGCTACTGCTCTCCTTGCCTCCTTCTTTGCCTGCTTGTACTCTTCTTTATCCTGCTCCAGGCCTGATAAATCTGCCTTTTTCTTAGCTTCTTTCTTGTTCTTCACCCAATCTTGCCCGGGTAGATTGGGGAGGTTGGCGGCAGGAAAGGCATCCGGCCATTAAAATTTTGCCAAAACCAAAATATGGCCATTACAGATAACGACAATATATATATATATATATATATATATATATATATATATATATATATATATATATATATATATATATATATATATATATATATATATATATATATAAATATATATATATATATATATATGAAAGAGAGAGTTCTGATGGCTTTGAAGGAATACATGGAGGAAGAGGGTTTGAAAGAAGGAATCAGGAAAATGATAGATTTTTGGAATTAGCAGAAGCAATGAATCTGGTCGTAATGAATGCACAGTTTGAGAAAAGGAAAAGTCATTTGGTAACATATAAAAGTGGACAAAATGAAACAAAAATTGATTATATTCTGGTGAAGGAAGAGGTCAAGAAAATAATTATGGATTGTAAAGTTATGCCAAATGAATCTGTCGCAGGTCAACATAAACTGGTAGTGGCAGATTTTAGGTCAAAATTAGTGAAGTGTAGAAAACTCCCAGCCAGGAATAGGAGGATCAAAACTTGGAAGCTAAATAGGGAGAAGGCAGGAGAGTTCAGAAATAAAGTGGAAAGAGCACATAAAGAGAGATATGTGAATGGAATGGCAGAGTCACCTGAAGGGATATGGGTTGATATGAAGGAGATTGTGGTTCCAGCAGCAACAGAGGTGTGTGGCATGACAAGTGGTAGGCAGCAGCAAGAAAAAGAAACATGGTGGTGGAATCAAGATATTCAAACAGCTGTGAAGGAGAAGAGTATAGCCAGATGAACCTGGGAAGAAAATAACAACCACCAAACTAGAGAAGAGTACAGACGAACAAAGAGAGTAGCAAAGAGGATGGTAGCCATTGCAAGGGAGAAGCAAAGAGAGAGTGGTATGAGATAATGGGAACACCAGAGGGAGAAAAGATGATTTAAAAAAATTGCAGAATCGAGAAGAAAAAACAGGCAGGACGTAGGAGAAGTAGGAATCATAAAAGATGAATATGGATATATCCTAATAGAGGAAGGAGAAGTCAAGAGAAGGTGAAAAGAATATTTTTCACATCTCTTAAACACTGAAAACGACTGTGAAGAACTAGAAAATGTCATTCCAGTAGAAGAACCGATAGCAAACAGTGGAAGTGAAGTAGAAAATGCTATAAAGAAGGGAAATCAAATAAAGCTGCAGGAAAGTCCGAGGTAACAATAGAAATGATCAAAGCTTTGGGAAATCTAGGTAAAGAGTGGGTGCATACAGTGTTGGATAACATCTGGGATGTAGAGGAAATGCCAAGGGACTGGAATGATAGTTGGATGATTAAAATATATAAACAGAAGGAAGTCGTGCTAGATTGTGGGAACTACAGGGGAATAAAGCTTTTGGAGCATGTATTTAAGATACTAGAAATATTGATAGAAGGAAGGTTGAGAGTCTTAATAGATATACATGAACAGCAGTTTGAATCTATAAAAGGAAAGAGCACAGTGGATGCAATTTTTATAGTATGTCAAGTCCAAGAAAAGTATTTAGAAGGAAACAGAAAAGTTTACATGTGTTTTGTGGATCTTAAAAAGGCATATGATAGGGTACGAGAAGAGTGGTGTATTGGTGTTTGAGAAAGAGAGGAGCACCAGAGAAGTTAGTAAGAATAGTGAAGATGATGTATGAGGGGGCAGGAACCACCGTACAAAGTATGGGGAGACTGAGGCATTCCCTGTGGAGGTCGACCTCCATCAGGGATCAGCTCTGAATCCGTTCTTGTTCCTCGTTGTTATCGACACTTTGACAAGAGAGTTAAGAAATAATGAAGAGCTGTGGGAACTGATGTTTGCCGATGATTTAGTCATTATAGCAGACACAGAAAATGAAATGCAAGAAAGGTTTTTAGCATGGAAATGGGCCCTCGAAAGGAAAGGATTGAAAGTAAACCCAGGAAAGACAGAGTTAATGGTTAGTAGTAAAGGAGATCAGGAAGAGGTAAACCTCCAAATGGAAGATGGTACAGTGCTAAGTCAGAGCAGTGAGTTTAACTACTTGGGATCAGTATTAACAGAGGAGGGAGGTACTGAGAAAGCAGTGAGACAGAGAGTGAGAGAAGCATGGCGAAAATGGAAAGAAGTGATTGGAGTTATCTTAGACAAGAAAATGCCGTTAAAACTCAGAATGAAGATATACAAGACAGTAGTCAGGCCTGTACTGCTATATGGGGCAGAAGCTTGGTCACTTAGGAGGAGAGAGGAGGGACTGTTGGAGAGAACAGAAATGAGGATGGTTAGATGGATTTTTCTTTTATGAGTGTGACACCGGGGACAGGCAGAAACTGCCCTCATCAATAAAGTCCCGGTCACGAGAAAATTCCAAGACGAAGGAAAAGAAAAGTTTAAGGACAAGGGAGAGATGAGGTAATGTCACACAAAGGAAAACGACAGTCAGAAAAAAACAGTCAAAGTAAAGAGGACCCAGATATATGGAGGAATAGGCCCTGAGATGACTATAAATCTGCTTTTTGAAGAATGGAAGGTCATAAGAATTAGGAAAGAGAGAAGGAGGAAGAGAGTTCCAGAGTCTGGAGGTAGATGGGAAGAAGCAGCCGCTACACCGACCAATCCGTGAGCTACAAATCTCCACACAGTACCTGTGGGATAAGGCCACTTGACGAGTGTTACGCGGCCTCGGAAGTGGAGGAGGGATGCAACTCGCCAACTCATCAAAGCAGAGATGGAAGTAGTAGCGACAGAAAAGCGAAAGGGAAGATACCTTACGGCGAAGAGAGAGAGAATCCAGGTTAGTAGTAACAGAAGGCTCATTAATGAGTCTGACTGCCTTAGATTCAACCCTATCAAGAAGATAAGTAAAGGAAGAAGCACCTCAGATGTGTGAGCAGTATTCTAAGCAGGGGCGGATAAGACCTTTGTAAATTTTAAGTAACTGCAAAGAGGAAATGCAATGACGAAAACGAAATAAAACTCCAATGTTTTGGATGAAGAGTTAGAAATTTGGATTATGTGATTCCTCCAAGACAAGTTAGAAAGTGGAGCTTATTAGAAGTGGCATTAGTAGTAGTAGCAACAGCAGTAGCATTAGTAGCAGTAATAGTAGAATAAGAAGTAGTAGAAGTAGTAGCAGTGGTAATAGTAGTAGTTGTTACTGTTGTTGTTGTACTATAGTCGTAATCATAACCAATAATAAAAGCATTAATAACACAATTTGCAATTTCATACATAACCTTGTGCTAGGAGGCTATGGAGAAAGACATGCATTGTACATTTTTGTTATTTACTAACTCTTTCTTCCGCATATGCTGATTGGCTTGCCCATATGGATTTCAAAGTTTGAGTCATTTAACCCATTAGTGTTGCTGATCGCATCCTGGTAAATATCTTCCCTGAAGCTATAGAAGCTGGAGCTACCTTCATTCCCGGAAGTGGAATGCAAGGAAATTGGGCCGATGTAAATGTTGGGTTACTGACAATTGGAAGAAGGAATATGACAACGTCCACATGACCTTTGGCTCCGGTGCAAAAGAAATCTCTTTCAATAGAATGGAGCATCATTGCAGAATTCTGTAGGATCATGGGCGCCGGGGGGCCTGCCCTCCTCCCGGAGGGCGCCGGGGGGCCTGCCCTCCTCCCGGAGGGCGCCGGGGGGCCTGCCCTCCTCCCGGAGGGCGCCGGGGGGCCTGCCCTCCTCCCGGAGGGCGCCGGGGGGCCTGCCCTCCTTCCGGAGGGCGCCGGGGTTCTTGCCCTCCTCCCGGAGGGCGCCGGGGTGCCTGCCCTCCTCCCGGAGGGCGCCGGGGTGCCTGCCCTCCTCCCGGAGGGCGCCGGGGGGCCTGCCCTCCTCCCGGAGGGCGCCGGGGGGCCTGCCCTCCTCCCGGAGGGCGCCGGGGGCCTGCCCTCCTCCCGGAGGGCGCCGGGGGGCCTGCCCTCCTCCCGGAGGGCGCCGGGGGGCCTGCCCCCCTCCCGGAGGGCGCCGGGGGGCCTGCCCTCCTCCCGGAGGGCGCCGGGGGGCCTGCCCTCCTCCCGGAGGACGCCGGGGGGCCTGCCCTCCTCCCGGAGGGCGCCGGAGGGTGCCGGGGGGCCTACCCCCCTCCCGGAGGGCGAATGGGGGCTTGCCCTCCTCCCTTAGGGCGCCGGGGGGCTTGTCCTCCTCCCGGAGGGAGGATGGATGGATGTATTGGCATTGTGTGAGACGAAGATGAAAGGAAAAGGAGAAGTGGCATTTACTGATATAACAGGTAGGGTGTCTGGGGTTGAAAGGGGGAGAGCGAGAGAAGGTGTGGCATTATTGCTGAGTGAATGGATGGTAAATAAGGTAGTGGAATGGAAAGAAGGGGTGCTATGTGACAAGAAAATCAGTGCTAGAGTGAAAGGAAAAGTGTACAAGTCAGTTGTGAGACCAGCGTTGCTGTACGGAGCGGAGACGTGGCCAGTGAAAAAGGTTCAAGAAAGGAAGATAGATGTCGCAGAAATGAGAATGCTGAGGTGGATGTGTGGGGTGACGAGGGAGGACAGGATACGAAATGACCGGATCAGAGGTACAGTGAAGGTGGTGGAGGCGTCAGCGAAAGCGCAGGAGAGGAGATTACAGTGGTTCGGTCATGTGAAGAGGAGAGAAGAAGACTATGTGGGTGTGAGAGTGATGGAGATGGACGTGGAGGGCAGACGTAGACGAGGAAGACCTAAACTACGGTGGAAGGACCAACTGAAGGAGGATCTCAGAGAGAGACAGCTGGGGGAGGAGCAAGTGATGGACCGGAACCAGTGGAGACGACTAGTGAAGAGATGCAACCCCATATGAAAATGGGAACGCAAATAGAGGAAGAAGAAGAAGAAGAATGGAAAGAAGTTTCATCTAGGCTGATGTAGATGAGGGCTAGGATAGGTAGGGAATGTTAGGCTTTTGTTAGTGCGTATGGGCCAGGATGTAAGAGAAGTGAGGAAGAGCGGGATGAATTCTGGAATGAGTTAACTAGGTGTGCGGATGGTCTGAGTAGAAGGAACAATGTAGTTGTGTTGGGTGATTTGAATGCCAGAGTGGGTGATGGAGAGGTAGAAGTTGTTGTAGGAAAGTATGGGGTACCAGGTGGGAATGAGAGTGGCGAGAGACTGTTAGATATGTGTGTGAAGCAAGAGTTGGTGATAGGTAATAGTTTTTTCAAGAAGAAGTTAATAAATAAGTATACATGGATGAGAGTGGCAAATGGAAGAGTGAAAGAACTAGCATTGATGGATTATGTGTTGGTAGCAAAGAGCATGATTGGTAGAGTGAAAGATGTGCATGCATTTAGGGGTGTGGCTGCTGGAATGTCTGATCATTTTTTGGTTGAAGCAAAAGAGATAGTAGCAAAAGAGTGGGGAAATAGAGTGGGGGGATGTAGTAGGGAAATGGTGAAGGTGGAAGAGTTGAAAAAGCCAGAGAAGAGACAGGAATATCAGGACAGATTGAAAGTGGCATATGACAGGGTGAACGAAAGAGAAGTTGGGGAGTTAGAGGATTGGAATGGGGGTTGATGAAAGAATGTTTTTTGGGACATGCAAGTGATGTGTGTGGAAAGAGGTTTGTTGGAGGTGGCATGAGGAGGGGCAGCGAGTGGTGGAATGTTGGGGTGAAAATGAAGGTGGAAGAGAAAAAGAGGGCTTCTGAGGAATGGCTGCATTGTAAAAGTAGGGAGAAGTATGAAAGATATAGGGAGAGAAATGTGGAAACCAAGCAGATGGTAGAGGAAGAGAAG
>JAXCGZ010019367.1:22500-30000 GCA_037179515.1 Halocaridina rubra | reverse complement strand
TCTCTCTCTCTCTCTCTCTCTCTCTCTCCTCTCTCTCTCTCTCTCTCACACACACACACACACACTTAGGAGTCAGGAGATGCATCACATAAATCATGAGAAAGTCTATCTGAACATCTTCCCCCATTTGAAACCTATTTTTTAATATACAATATTTGGATCTTGTTTAGTAAATTTTTTTTCTAAATGGACAATTAATTTCAATTAGTTATACTTGAAACTCACTAAGTAAGTGACATGCATTATAAATATATTAAAATGAGCAAACAAAATATATAATAAATAAATAAATAAATAACAAATCAATAAGCAAAACATAAGAAAAGAAATTAGTTAATAAAAATATTGATGAACAATCAAAATAAAAGAAAACCTGAGTTTGAAAATCAGTATTCCCAAGCTCTCAGCACCAAGTTTATCCCATCACTGAAGATATTTGGGAAATAATGGAATTTTCCTGGCAAAACTCTGAAAGTGCTAAAAATAAATTAGTTATGTTATACACCAAAAGCTTTGACTGTATTGAAAATATTTTTTGGATCTGAACAATTTTTTCTTCGGTCTTGTATCTAACTTTTTCCTTAATGCAAATGATCAACTTAACAGTAAAAGTTACCAAATTGAAAGAATTGTTCAATTAAAAAAAAAGCCAAAGTTGTATCAAGGAGAGTTGAAGGTAATTTTCACATTCGTTTGCTTAAGTTGATATATGGGATCAACTGAAGAATCTCCCCAAGACCCACCCAGAGGGGAAATTCTTCAGTTGATCTGAGTTAGGGGGGGATTCTTCGGTACTGTCTGCCTGTTTGTCTGTATGTCTGTTTAGGTTTGGTTAGATTAGGTTAGGTTGGGTTAGGTCTTTATTTCGTAACTGAAATTCATCCATCCATATATTATAAGGTAGATAAACAGACAGACCTAACCTAACCTACTAACCAAACCTAGCCTAACCCAACCTAACCTATCACATCCCTCAGCCCCTCCCATCTGACATGTCACAACACTCTCCATCTCTAGTTTCTCTCTGAAATCGTTATGCCGGGCACTTTGGGGGGAGATTTTTCAGCTGATCCGATATATGTATATTATACTATCTTTTCTTAGAAAAATAAGCACACTGAAAACAATTATTCAATTCCTTTTAACGTTTTTTTCTTTCTTTTTTTTTTGGTAGTAATAACATAATTGGTTCATTTAATGATGAAGTTTTGTTGTCATTTTTCGTAAGGGAATTTTACATTGATAATTTACCAATAGTAGCATAAATATTCTCAATGACATATAGAAAACTTTTCTTTTGCCTTATAGTTAATTTGTTAGAAATATAATGTTTTTTGCGCTTTTACTAAATATGGAATCTGATAAACCAATGCGTAATATATATATATATATATATATATATATATATATATATATATATATATATATATATATATATATATATATATATATATGCACACACATACTACACACACATATACACGTACGCACACACGCACACGCACGCACGCTGGCACGCACGCTGGCACTAGAACTAGAAGTCATAGTTTAAAGCTTCGTAAGAAAACTTCTTTGCAGGATGTAAGGAGGTACTTTTTCAGTGTAAGAGTAGTTGATAACTGGAATTCGCTAAGCGAGAAGGTAGTTAATGCTATCTCAATTCATAATTTTAAGGACAAGTATGATAAGTACCACTAAGTACAAAATGGAACCGATCGTGAAGATGCTTTCAATGGGAAAAAAAAGTTGATATTGAAAAATCAAAGTAAATATACATTCATATCGCTTTTTAGTAATCTTTTTGCAACTAAGAGCAAATGTAGAAATATATATTACGCATAAAACAGAAAATTGCATATGATGATCGACATATAATAGTGTTAATCTCCATGAAAATTTGCTTATGTTTCTCTTTGACTTCCCTTGGGATGACTACTGCTTTCGGCCCCGCAACCCTGATCAGGTATCTCTAAAAGTTGCCGAGATCATGACCGCGGGAATGGAGGCGTACATCCCCTCTTCTACAAAAACTCTCTCTCCTCCTAAACCTTGGTTTGACCGTGCCTGCTCCATGGCTATCCAGACTAGGAATCGGGCTCACCGATCTTACCAAACCTCTCCTTCCGATTTAACTCGCTCTGCTTTTATTATAGCTAGGAATCGCTGTACTGCTCAGATTCGAAGGTCTAAGGCTTCCTTAATAAGAAGGAAAGTTGATGACCTTAACTCCTCTCCCACTGACAAATGCTTCTGGTCCTTAGCCAAAAACCTCTCCAAAAACTTCTGTAACTCAAGCTTTCCCCCTCTCATTCGTTCTGATGGTTCTATAGCTTGCTCTCCCACTGACAAAGCCACTCTCTTTGGCTCTCATTTTTCTGCCAACTCTTCTATCAACGATTCCAGCGCACCTATTCCTCAGTCTTTTCCCCTCTCTAACCCTATGCCCTGCCTTGAATCCAACTCACTTATCTCCGATCACCAGTACGGCTTCCGCAAGGCAAGATCCACTGGTGATCTCCTGTCCTATATTATTCATGTATGGTCATCTTCTCTGAGGAACTATGGGGAATCCTTTGTCGTCGCCCTTGATATCTCTAAGGCTTTTGACAGAGTCTGGCACAAGGCTCAGTTGGCCAAACTCCCTGCCAATGGCTTTACCCCTTGCGTCTGTTCTCTGATTTCCAGTTTTCTTACTGACCGTTCTATATCTGTAGTTGTTGATGGCGTGACATCTAGCCCTTTCTCTGTTACCAGTGGTGTTCCACAGGGCTCTGTTCTTTCACCTACTCTCTTCCTTCTCTTCATCAATGATCTTCTACAATCCCCATCTCCTCTCTTCTTCATGCCTTTGCTGATGATTCTATCCTTCACTTTTCCTCTGCCTTTTCTTCACAAGCTTCATCTGTTACTCGTAATCAATCTCGTATCACTCTTTCTTCTACTCTTAACTCCGATTTGCAGAGAGTATCTGAATGGGGCACTCAAAATTTAGTTAAATTCAGTGCCTCCAAGAAACGGTCTCTGGCTATCTCTTTATCATCTTCTCCTCCTGATAACCCTATTGTCTTGGAAACTAATGAAATTTACGCTCTTAACTCTATCAACATATTAGGAATCCATATAGCCTCAAACTTGTCTTTGAGGAATCACATAATCCCAATTTCTAAATCTTTATCTAAAAAATTGGGGGTTTTGTTTCGTTTTCGTCATTACTTTTCCTCATTGCAGTTACTTAAAATTTACAAAGGTCTTATCCGACCCTGCTTAGAATACTGCTCTCACATCTGGGGTGCTTCTTCCTTTACTTATCTTCTTGATAGGGTTGAATATAAGGCAGTCAGACTCATTAATGATCCTTCTCTTACTTCTAACCTAGATTCTCTCTCTCTTTGCCGTAAGGTATCTTCCCTTTCGCTTTTCTATCGCTACTACTTCCATCGCTGCTCTGATGAGTTGGCGAGTTGCATCCCTCCTCCACTGCCGAGGCCGCGTAACACTTGCCAAGCGGCCTCATCTCACAGGTACTGTGTGGAGATTTTTAGCTCGCGGATTGGTCGGTGTAGCGACTGCTTCTTCCCATCTACCTCCAGACTCTGGAACTCTCTTCCTCCTTCTGGCTTTCCTAATTCTTATGACCTTTCATCCTTCAAAAAGCAGATTTATAGTCATTTAGAGCCTAGTCCTCCATATCTCTGGGTCCTCTGTACTTTGACTGTGTTTTTTCTATCTGTCGTTTTACTTTGTGCAACATTACCTCATCTCTGCCTTGCCCTTAACCTTTTTCTTTTCCTTCATCTTGGTATTTTCTCACGGCCGGCCCTATATTGATGAGAGCAGTTTCTGCCTGCCCCGGTGTCACTCTTAAAAAAAAAAATCTATATACCAGTACATTTTACCCTTTATAAATGGAGTGGCTGAGTCAAGCAAAACACTCTGATTCCTTGGAAAGAAAAAACATATTTAGTTGGCTCTTACGACACACAGTGGAACGCGGAGGAAGTATTCTAGCCCTCTATTTCTTCAGCAAATAGGAAGCATAGTGTCTTTGTGGAGAGATTTTTAAACTTAAAGGAAGAGTGTCTGTCCAAAGGAGAATGTAAGTATATTACATCCTCAACAACATTTCATAAAAGAAAAAATCAAGTTGCAGACAAGAACACAAGCGTTTGCAAATAAACCTATACAAAAACACGTAAATGCCTTTTAAGAGACATGAACAAACAGGCAAACAAAAACATGTGTACACACAGATTCAAACATATATATATATATATATATATATATATATATATATATATATATATATATATATATATATATATATATATATATATATATATATATATATATATATATATATATATATATATATATATATATATATATATATATATATATATATATATATATATATATATATATATATATATATATATATATATATATATATATATATATATATATATATATATATATATATATATATATATATATATATATATATATATATATATATATATATATATATATATATATATATATATATATATATATATATATATATATATATATATATATATATATATATATATATATATATATATATATATATATATATATATATATATATATATATATATATATATATATATATATATATATATATATATATATATATATATATATATATATATATATATATATATATATATATATATATATATATATATATATATATATATATATATATATATATATATATATATATATATATATATATATATATATATATATATATATATATATATATATATATATATATATATATATATATATATATATATATATATATATATATATATATATATATATATATATATATATATATATATATATATATATATATATATATATATATATATATATATATATATATATATATATATATATATATATATATATATATATATATATATATATATATATATATATATATATATATATATATATATATATATATATATATATATATATATATATATATATATATATATATATATATATATATATATATATATATATATATATATATATATATATATATATATATATATATATATATATATATATATATATATATATATATATATATATATATATATATATATATATATATATATATATATATATATATATATATATATATATATATATATATATATATATATATATATATATATATATATATATATATATATATATATATATATATATATATATATATATATATATATATATATATATATATATATATATATATATATATATATATATATATATATATATATATATATATATATATATATATATATATATATATATATATATATATATATATATATATATATATATATATATATATATATATATATATATATATATATATATATATATATATATATATATATATATATATATATATATATATATATATATATATATATATATATATATATATATATATATATATATATATATATATATATATATATATATATATATATATATATATATATATATATATATATATATATATATATATATATATATATATATATATATATATATATATATATATATATATATATATATATATATATATATATATATATATATATATATATATATATATATATATATATATATATATATATATATATATATATATATATATATATATATATATATATATATATATATATATATATATATATATATATATATATATATATATATATATATATATATATATATATATATATATATATATATATATATATATATATATATATATATATATATATATATATATATATATATATATATATATATATATATATATATATATATATATATATATATATATATATATATATATATATATATATATATATATATATATATATATATATATATATATATATATATATATATATATATATATATATATATATATATATATATATATATATATATATATATATATATATATATATATATATATATATATATATATATATATATATATATATATATATATATATATATATATATATATATATATATATATATATATATATATATATATATATATATATATATATATATATATATATATATATATATATATATATATATATATATATATATATATATATATATATATATATATATATATATATATATATATATATATATATATATATATATATATATATATATATATATATATATATATATATATATATATATATATATATATATATATATATATATATATATATATATATATATATATATATATATATATATATATATATATATATATATATATATATATATATATATATATATATATATATATATATATATATATATATATATATATATATATATATATATATATATATATATATATATATATATATATATATATATATATATATATATATATATATATATATATATATATATATATATATATATATATATATATATATATATATATATATATATATATATATATATATATATATATATATATATATATATATATATATATATATATATATATATATATATATATATATATATATATATATATATATATATATATATATATATATATATATATATATATATATATATATATATATATATATATATATATATATATATATATATATATATATATATATATATATATATATATATATATATATATATATATATATATATATATATATATATATATATATATATATATATATATATATATATATATATATATATATATATATATATATATATATATATATATATATATATATATATATATATATATATATATATATATATATATATATATATATATATATATATATATATATATATATATATATATATATATATATATATATATATATATATATATATATATATATATATATATATATATATATATATATATATATATATATATATATATATATATATATATATATATATATATATATATATATATATATATATATATATATATATATATATATATATATATATATATATATATATATATATATATATATATATATATATATATATATATATATATATATATATATATATATATATATATATATATATATATATATATATATATATATATATATATATATATATATATATATATATATATATATATATATATATATATATATATATATATATATATATATATATATATATATATATATATATATATATATATATATATATATATATATATATATATATATATATATATATATATATATATATATATATATATATATATATATATATATATATATATATATATATATATATATATATATATATATATATATATATATATATATATATATATATATATATATATATATATATATATATATATAT
>JAXCGZ010019366.1:60000-62449 GCA_037179515.1 Halocaridina rubra | reverse complement strand
ATATATAAACAGAGGAGGGAATTATGGAGAAAGCATTGAGACAGAAAGTGAAGGAAGAATGGAGAAAATAGAAAGAAGTGAATGGGGTTATCTTAGACAAGAAAATGCCGTTAAAACTCAGAACGAAGATATACAAGACAGTGGTCAGGCCTTGGCTGGTATATGGGGCAGAAGCTTGGTCACTTTGGAGGAGAGGTGAGGGATTGTTGGAGAGAACAGAAATGAGGATGGTTAGATCGATTGTTGGAATATCATTTCTGGAGAGGATAGAGAGTCGAGATATAATAAGAATGTGTGGAGTTTATAATGTCATAGAGAATGCTAGGGAAGCTCGTCTAAGATACTATGGCCATGTAGTAAGAAGAGGTGAAAAGGAAACAATCAGGAGAGCTAAGAACATGCCAGTGATAGGGAGAAGGAGTGTGGGGCACCAGCGGATTAGATGGATGGACGTGGTGGGGAGGGATATGGTTGAAGTTGGCTTTGAGGAGGGAGATGCAATGGATATGAACAAGTGGCGGAAGTTGACTCGAGCAGCCAACCCTGCTATTCAGTGGAATTAATAAGGTCGAAGGAAGAAAATATATATATATATATATATATATATATATATATATATATATAGATATATATATATATATATATATATATATATATATATATATATATATATATATATATATATATATATATATATATATATATATATATATATATATATAGCACCAGCCGCCCATTGAAAGACTACGACTGAAGGCATTAGGATGCAACTAGGACTGGTCCAGACAGTTCCAGGTTGAGTCTTCCTTCAGGACGGTTACTTCCTCATGCCTACATCTACACTGAATATTCTGGCATATTCATTACACATCTCTTGCTATTCCAGTACATTTGACAAGGCACAGCGTTCTGCACATCTGTCTTTTTCTTTCCTTTTCCTCACATTTTGTCATTATTTCTGGAAGGTTCACAACCAATGGCCCCCAGTACCCGGCATAGTGGGGTGCGAAGAATCTCCGGTAATCATGTTGACTCCACCATTGGCTTGAGGGCAGACGCCTGGTGGTAGTAATGGTTCTGCTCTTAACCTTGCAACTCCCAATAGATCTGCTTCTTTCACTCTTCACTATTCAAACATTCATGGGCTGAACTCTAATCTTTTGTGTGTGGAACAGAACTTGGGCACTTTCCTCCCTAACCTCCTCCTCCTATCTGACACCCAGTTGTCTATACATGCTTCCACTGACCCTATCCAAATCTCCCACTATAATCTGTATACTCGTTTTCGTTCCAAAGGTGGAGTCTGTGCTTACTGTAACATTAACACTCCTACTGTGAGGCTCATGGACCTTGAATCTCCTGACTTTGATGTTCTCTGGCTAAAAGTCTATCTCTCCACTACCACTATCATCCTTTGCTTCTGCTACTGTTCTCCAAACTCCACCGAGTTTGTGTCTTTCTTTGAATATCTCTCCTCGTGCCATGAGTCCTTGCTATCTTCTCACCCACATGCCGAAGTTCTCTACATTGGAGACTTCAATGTACACCACAGTGAGTGGCTTCATTCTTCTCACACTGATGTGGGAGGAAGCGAGGCTCTTGCTTTCTCTATTACTCATGATCTGGAGCAAATTATCAAACATTCTACTCGCGTTCCTGATCGTCACGAACATGCTGCAAACACTCTTGACCTATTTTTTATTTCTAACCCTTCAAACTACTTTTATTCTGTGCTTTCCCCTCTTGGTAAATCTGACCACTCCATGATCTCTGTCTCTTCCATTTTCGCTCCCCCACCACCAATCCCTCCTACTCAATGCCGCCTTTGGCATTTTGACTTCCCATGCGATGACTACTGCTTTCGGTCCCGCAACCCTGATCGGGAAGCTGTAAAAGTTGCCGAGATCATTACCGCGGGAATGGAGGCGTACATCCCCTCTTCTACAAAAATTTTCTCTCCCCCTAAACCTCGGTTTGGCTGTGCCTGCTCCATGGCTATCCATGCTAGGAATCAGGCTCACCGATCTTACCAAGCCTCTCCTTCCGATTTAACTCGCTCTGCTTTTATTATAGCTAGGAATCGCTGTACTGCTCAGATTCGAAGGTCTAAGGCTTCCTTTATAAGAAGGAAAGTTGATGACCTTAACTCCTCTCCCACTGACATGTGCTTCTGGTCCTTAGCTAAAACCCTCTCCAAAAACTTCTGTAACTCAAGCTTTCCCCCTCTCATTCGTTCTGATGGTTCTATAGCTTGCTCTCCAACTGACAAAGCCAGTCTCTTTGGCTCTCATTTTTCTGCCAACTCTTCTATCAACGATTCCAGCGCACCTGTTCCTCAGTCTTTTCCCCTCTCTAACCCTATGCCCTCCCTTATCCTCTCTTCACGCAAACCTCATTAGGTTTTTCGATCACTAAAGACAAACTAAGCCTCTGGTCCCGATGGTATCCC
>JAXCGZ010019366.1:37500-55000 GCA_037179515.1 Halocaridina rubra | reverse complement strand
GAGTGAATGAAGGATGTAAAGTGATGGGTGCGTTGCAAGGAGTGATGAAGAATAGAGGGTTGGAAATGAATGTTAAGAAAGTTTTGCATGAGAAAGTGGTTGTGCCAACTGTGATGTATGGATCAGAGTTATGGGGTATGAAAGTAAGTGAGAGACAGAAACTAAATGTATTTGAGATGAAATGCCTGAGGAGTATGATGGGTGTATCTAGGTTAGATAGGGTCAGGAATGAAGTGGAGACAGCAAGAACGGGTGTGAGGAGAGAAATTGCAAGCAGAGTAGATATGAATGTTCTGAGATGGTTTGGCCATGTGGAAAGGATGGATGATGAAAGACTGCTGAAAAAGGTGATAAATGCGAGAGTAGATGGGAGAAATGCTAGAGGGAGGCCTAGGTTTGGATGGATGGATGGAGTAAGGAGAGCCCTGAATGATTGGAGGATGGATGTGAGGAAAGCAAGCGAGCTTGCTAGGAATAGGAATGAGTGGAGAGTGATTGTGATGCAGCTCCGATGGGCATTTGCTGTTACCACGGGGCTGCATCTTACAGAGGTAGCCTTGTGGTAGGGGCAGTAGGGGAGCTGGCTGTTGTGAAGTGACATAAGTTGTGGAAGAGCCGGGAGGATGGGCTGTGGCACTCCAGAAGTGCCATCTGAACGGTCGCTAGCTCCCACGTCATTTCCCATAGAGCAAAGTAATCCCCTTATTGTTTTCTTTTTTTGATGTCGGCTACCCCCCAATCAAAAGGGGAAACAGCCAAGGTATATATATATATATATATATATATATATATATATATATATATATATATATATATATATATATATATATATATATATATATATATATATATATATATATATATATATATATATATATATATATATATATATATATATATCTATATATATATCTATATATATATATATATATATATATATATATATATATATATATATATATATATATATATATATATATATATATATATATATATATATATATATATATATATATATATATATATATATATATATATATATATATATATATATATATATATATATATATATATATATATATATATATATATATATATATATATATATATATATATATATATATATATATATATATATATATATATATATATATATATATATATATATATATATATATATATATATATATATATATATATATATATATATATATATATATATATATATATATATATATATATATATATATATATATATATATATATATATATATATATATATATATATATATATATATATATATATATATATATATATATATATATATATATATATATATATATATATATATATATATATATATATATATATATATATATATATATATATATATATATATATATATATATATATATATATATATATATATATATATATATATATATATATATATATATATATATATATATATATATATATATATATATATATATATATATATATATATATATATATATATATATATATATATATATATATATATATATATATATATATATATATATATATATATATATATATATATATATATATATATATATATATATATATATATATATATATATATATATATATATATATATATATATATATATATATATATATATATATATATATATATATATATATATATATATATATATATATATATATATATATATATATATATATATATATATATATATATATATATATATATATATATATATATATATATATATATATATATATATATATATATATATATATATATATATATATATATATATATATATATATATATATATATATATATATATATATATATATATATATATATATATATATATATATATATATATATATATATATATATATATATATATATATATATATATATATATATATATATATATATATATATATATATATATATATATATATATATATATATATATATATATATATATATATATATATATATATATATATATATATATATATATATATATATATATATATATATATATATATATATATATATATATATATATATATATATATATATATATATATATATATATATATATATATATATATATATATATATATATATATATATATATATATATATATATATATATATATATATATATATATATATATATATATATATATATATATATATATATATATATATATATATATATATATATATATATATATATATATATATATATATATATATATATATATATATGTATGTATGTATGTATGTATGTATGTATATATATATATATATATATATATATATATATATATATATATATATATATATATATATATATATATATATATATATATATATATATATATATATATATATATATATATATATATATATATATATATATATATATATATATATATATATATATATATATATATATATATATATATATATATATATATATATATATATATATATATATATATATATATATATATATATATATATATATATATATATATATATATATATATATATATATATATATATATATATATATATATATATATATATATATATATATATATATATATATATATATATATATATATATATATATATATATATATATATATATATATATATATATATATATATATATATATATATATATATATATATATATATATATATATATATATATATATATATATATATATATATATATATATATATATATATATATATATATATATATATATATATATATATATATATATATATATATATATATATATATATATATATATATATATATATATATATATATATATATATATATATATATATATATATATATATATATATATATATATATATATATATATATATATATATATATATATATATATATATATATATATATATATATATATATATATATATAAAGTAACAAAACAAGTATCATGACTCATAAAAAAAAGCTGAAGTGTATATACCGCTGCTACCAAGGATTCATTAGTGGACGAGAGATAAGCGATGACAATTGATCATGAATTTATTTTGAAGGTACAAAGTTTCTCTAGGCCTCAATGCCCCATGTTCATTTAACGTTATTCATATGAAAACTATGTTTCTACTGTGTCACTTGCCAGGGTGCTTATCCTTTTCATACCTCGGATCGTTACTGGATACAAGCAAATAGGAGGTGGAAAGGCTTGAGGCACCTGCCTGATCCAATGAAGTTTGAAAGTTAAAAAAAAATAATAATAAATAAACACTTGGAGTAACGCCCCATAGCATCTGGTGTGGGGGACCTGTCCGTTGCAAGGCTACACCTGAAGGGGCTATTGGACTTAAATAAGACTGTCCAGGACAGTTCGATGTTAAGTCTTCCTTCAGTTACGGTTCTCTTACTATGCCTACGTCAACACAGAATATTCTTGGATATTCGTTGCACATGTCTTATTATCCCTTCACATCTGACAAGTCACAATACACTCCCGATCTCTGGTTTTCTCTATGTTTTCTTCGTACCCAGGCCTGATGAGGGTAGATTTTTTTTTTTTTTTTTGCCCGTCCTGGGGTTACAATCATAAACAACGACGTAGGTTCCCCCAGAAAATTCTAGGCCTATCTCTAGTGGGGGTCTTTCTCTTTTACCTAACATCTCAAGCAACAGAAAAAAATAACTTGAGAATCACGCCATGAGGCCCTTGTTTGTACATAGGCTGTCACAACACTAATATGGCACAATACTTAAGCATAATTTATACTTCAAAGTGTTTCAAAATCTTATGATAAAAAAATTCTTGTATCACTTTTTCATGGGCTAAGCTACAGATGCCTCTGGAAGCATTGGATATGAACGTCGCAGTTCCTTTTAGCAAACGTTTGATGACTGAATAATAGGGAAGGCCAACGTTTGATGTGAATCTCTCAGCTGATGATGGAGGAAAACCTTTGATGTAAACCATTCAGGATATTGGACTTCTCCTCCTCCTCCCCTTCTCCTTCTTCTGTTATTCTCCTCCTTCTCCTCCTCCCCCTTCTCCCTCTCTTCCTGTTATAAACTTTCTCCTCCTCTTTCTCCTCCTCCCTCAACTTCTCCTCTCTCAACTCCTTCTCTTTATCCTCCTCCTTTTATTTAGATGATGAAAAAGCTCTTGGAATAGGGGGGCATTCATTGTTGTTTCTTTTTTGTTTTTTTTTCATGTGAATTGTTGCATCTTTCTGTTTATTCAGCTTCTTCAATGCTTTTTTCTTGCCTTTCTATTGCCGTTATTTCCTTTTTTCTTATTCTTATTTTCATTTTTTTTCTATCCTATTTTTCTAATAATTTTTCATCTTCTTCTCGTGTCTTCTATTCTTTACTTCTTCTTTTATGTCTCTTTATTTCCTTTTCATTTACATTTTAATCTTCTTAGTCTACTTCTTACTTTATCTTCTTCTTCATCTCCCTATTCTTCTTCTAATGGTGTTGATATTTTGTTGATGTTTTGTGATTGTGATGTTGTATATGCTGCTATCGGCAGTGGTTCTGAAAGAAGAATACCAAAATGGCAGTTTTAGGTGTTATTAATATTACTGCTGTTGATGGCTGTGATAAGGAGGTATTGTTCTCGTTGTTTTTTTCCAAATTATTGTTAATTAAACTTCGGTACTGCGGTAGCTCAGTGGTAAAGCCTGCAAGTTGAAAAGCGACAAGCTTGAGTAGAGCTTTTTCTTTTTACGAGTGTGAAGCCGGGACAGGCACGAAAATTACCCTCATCAGACCCGGTCATGAAGAAAACATTAAAACAAAGAAAATGCAAAAGTTTAAGGAAAAGGCAGAAATAAGGTACTGATACACAATAAGAAAAGGACAGACTGAAAGAATAGTCAAAGTACTGAGGTCCTAGAGATATGGCTGGATAAGACCCAGAGATGACGATAGATCCACTTTTAAAGGGAGATGTGTTATTAGAATTAGGAGAGACATAAGAAGGAAGAGAGTTCCAGAGTCTGGTGGTGGATGAGAAGACGCACTTGCTGCATCGATCATTCCGCGACCGACAAATCTCCACTCAGAAATTGTGAAAGGAAGTCGCTGGGCGAGTGTTACACGGCCTTGGCAGTGGGGGAGGGATGCAATTCGCCAACTCATCATAGCAACAATGGAAGTAGTAACGATAGAATAGAGAAAGAGATAATACCTTACGGTGAAGAATAAAGAGAATCCATATTAAAAGTAAAAGAAAGGACAGTGATGAGTCTGACAGCCTTAGATTCAATCCTACGAAGGAGATAAGTATAAGAAAAAGCAGATCAGATGTGTGAGTAGCAATTCAAGCAGGGACAGATAAGACCTTTATAGATTTTAAGTAACTGTAAAGTGGAAATTAATGACGAAAACAAAACAGCACCCGTTAATATTTTGGATTCATATTTAGAAAATTAGATTATGTGATTCCTCCAAGACAATTTAGAGGCTATCTGGATTCCTAATACGTCAGTAACATTAAGAGGGCCATTTTAGCTAGTTTCAAGAACAGGAGAGGCATTCAGCCTTAATTCCCCTTATGGCGCCAACATGTCTGTGTCCATCCCTATTGTAATGAGAACTAATGTTTATACATAAAATCGTGCTGATCTTTGTTTTTCTCCAGTTCTTCATTCGCTCTTTCTTTGCAATGTGTTCTTTTAGTCTTCTCCCATCTCCCCTGCTTTTGTATTTTGTCCCATATTTGAGTGGGACCATATTCCCTATGTACAGCTAGACAGATTTTCATATTGTTTTCTTCGGAGTAAGCTAAGTGGCAGAGCGCTACTCAAGGCTGACCAATGCGGTTACAATCCCACTCCAGCCACAATTCTCTTATACCTACAATATACCTGCATCCACTTCATTTGAGAGGGACTACTAATCGTGGCACAGATCACAGTGTATATATTTGTAGTAATTGTCGTTATTGTTGGTATTGTTAGAGCATATAATATTTGTTATTGTTAACATGCACTTATAAACAACAGGTGTAAATGTATCATGCACTCTTATAAACAGGATATGCTTAACATCGTCGTCTTTGGTATGTTTATTAAACACGTGACTGTTTATGCATGGTTTTTTTTAATGCCTGTGTAAACATTTTCATGACTGTGTTGCTTAGTGTGTGTGTGTGTGTGTATGTATGGATCCCCTGCCTTCCTATATCTAAATAGAATCACATATTCACTGATTTATTTTCTCTTTCCTATCTCCCATTTACCCTTCTTTTCCAGTAGTCCCCCCCCCAGGGGTTTATATTGTACACGAGATGCCATCAACTCTCCCTTCTTCACCGCTCTCATATCCAAACTTTCCTCTTCCCCCACAACTTTAGGCATCTAACTAACACATAAAATAAAAGGAAAGTAATAACCCTCTTAAGAACATCTTGAAGCTTTTCTTTATATTTGCAGATAAGACATGACCACAATTCCCAGATCACTCACCTACTGGCCCACCATGGCCCGACCAACCCTGGGTGGATATCTACAACCAACCAACCAAATAGAATCAAATACGTCAAGGATGGGAATTTTCATTATATCTATCTATCTATCTATCTATCTATCTATCTATCTATCTATCTATCTATCTATCTATCTATCTATATTCAGTTTACTTCTCAGTAACTTGTCAGTCTTTAATTACTCATCTGTGTCATCAGTTACTTATCTGTCAATAGTTGCAATCTCATTCACCAGTTACTTACTTCTCATTAGTTACTTTCTCAGTCACAAGTTTATTATCTATGACTTATCAGCGATAAAATATATATCAGTCGCCCATTGCTTATTAGGCACTTATCAGATCATTTACAACTAGTTTCTTATCATTCCTGTTAAGCCTCAAATGCGACTAGAGGTTTGGAAAAAAGAACACTTAGAGTGGCTAATGAGTCGAGATAAAGGCACTGATAAGACTCATTTTTATCCTTATTCTGCTCAACTTTTCTTATAATCTCGTTGCTTTTAATGACAAACCTACTCTGTTATGAGCAGTGATAATGATCGTGATGATCATAATGATGATGGTGGTGACTTAGGCGGTAGTGGTAGTGATGATGATGATGATGATGGCAGTGATGGTGGTGGTAGTGATGATCATGGTAATGATGACAATGATGATGATGATCATGGTGGTGGTGGTGGTAGTGGTGGTGATGATGATTGCGATAATGATGATGATTATGATGATGACGGTGATTATGATGATTATGGTGATTATGATGATGATGGTGGTTGCGGTTTTGGATGTAGTAGTGATGATGATGATGATGATGGTGATGATAATGGTGGTGGTGGTGATGGTGGTGATGATGATGGTGATGATGATGATGGTGGTGGTGGTGGTGGTGGGGTGGTGTTAGAACTGATGATGATGATAATGAAAGTGAATTATTTGTAATATCTTTAAGATTTTTTCAAAATTTAGATCGAGTTTTTCATACCATCTTTAATTTTGCCAAAACTATCTAGAATAGTTTTTACTGTTTCGGTAATTTTAAATATTTATATGTAATTTCGGTAACAGAAGTGTATCTTCATGTACTCAATTTGGACTTTATCAAGTTTTGAAAATTTGTAATGATAGTTGTTTTTTTTTAACTATTCTCGTAATTCAGTTTATATTTTACTAAAAGAGTGTTTTTTATTCATCGTATTTGTCTTCCCAATCATTGCTAACTTTCTTTTTACCTTCAAACGTGTTATATTAATTCTGTTCAAGAGAATCTTTTCAAGTGTTTTTGTTGAAATAGGTGTTGTGTAGTAACTGCCCTTATCTTGTTATGGATGCAGAAATGGTCTAGCAGCTGTTAATAGATGGTTTGTTACTTTGTTTACTTTCTTATTAGCTCAAGTCCAAACAATAGTTTGAACACTGGTGTCATTCATACTGCTTATCTGTGCTGTCAACAAAGAAATTAGTGTTTGACATGCAGAGTTCTCTACACTATTTCTTGTTGCTACATTTCTCAGATAATCGATTAGCACCAGTTTGTCAAAGGAAATAGGAAAATTCTATACGAGCTTTTAAGCTGCTACTTTGGTTGTTTAATCTTCAAATCTTGCCAAAATATGCTGCTTTTGAATAGTTACTATTAATATTATCTCTGCAGATTTAGTGATTAATATTACTACTGGTGTTAATTTTCTTATTTTGGTCACTATGAATACGATTGGTGTTATCTTTACTACTATGGTTGGTATTGTTGCTTTTGTTATATCATCCATTTTCATTAAAAATATTGCTATGTTGTCATTTTTTCCATATCCGTTAATCATAAAGTATTGTGTTTGTTCTTTTTTACACGTCACTAACTGTTTGAAAAAAAGAAAAAAACGGTAGAGTTGGTTCTTTTTGACCTGGTCCCGTGTAGTATAATCATTGTTTGCATTAGTGAAGTGATTAACCGACGCCAGACATAGAATACACCAAGCACAAGGAGTATGACAGACCGAAGAATAACTGCTCGTCCCTCATGGCCCATTTGACGCAAGTACTCAATGTAATGAAGCATCTAGACGAAAGCGGGTCCACTGATGCTGAAGAAATAAACCACAAGCTTGAGATGATAATGGGTTGGATCAGAAATGCTTAAGATATCTTGAGTCAAATGGAAGTGTATCTCATAAAGAATAATTTAACCTGCTCAGATAATGGTGAAATGACCGAGTGGGCAAAGACTTTGGAGTGCATATAGAGAACTTGATTCTACTGCCACCCATGTGTCTTTACTTTGTTCAAAGCTGTTAGCTCGGTGCTTAGCTGCTGTAAAATATGCAAAAGTATTTTAAGAAAAAAATAAAATAAAAACCTCCTACCAAGGATGAGGAAATACTCAATCTGATTGGTAAGCTTACAAAGAATTTGCATCCAATTCTGGTTATTGATAGCAGTATTGGGAACTATGAGGTACTATTCCGAGTTCTGTAGCATTATCCAAAGTTATATTTTTTGTGTTCTCATTTCTCAATTAGTCTGGATTTGAAATCATTCAAGGATGTCGCATTGACTACACTGTGAGGTAGCTGCTTCCAGTAATTAAGCACTCTCTGTGTGAAGATGCCCTGTTGGAAAGAGGTCCTTCATCTTGTTTTTGTTTGTTTGAATTTGTGTCCACTTTTATCTCTTTCATGTGAGGCAGATAATGTCAGAAGAGAATCCTCAAGTATAGCAATTTTAATATGGGTGATTTTACAACTTAAAATCATATTGCCTCTTCTTCTATGGAAATACACATTAGGTAAGTTGATGCATCTGAGTCTTTCATTGTATGAGCAGTCCCTCAATGTGAGTACTATTTTGATTGCATGCCTCTGGTTCTTTCGAAGAGATCAGCATAACATTTCTAAATAGGATACTGACTGCATTTCAGTATTGTAAATTAATCTGAATAAGGGCCCTGTACACATGGGAAAAGATTTCCTCATCCGTAAATTTAAATAATCTGTGGACTAGTTATATGATCTTGGCCTTGGCAATAATTTTAGTACAATGATTGCTAACTTTAAGGTCTGGTGTGAAAATTACTCCTATGTTCTTCTCTTCCTTGGTTGTAGGTAGTTGGATATTACAGTTTCTCCATTCCATAGTGTATTCATGCTCAGGATTGCCTCGACCTATATTCATAACCTTGCTCTTGTCTGTGTTGAATGAAAAATGTCTGTCATTTAACCATTTCAGTAGCTTAGTCTGTTCTGTTTGGAGTAAGGCTTCATAGGATCCAGAATCATTAGGTCCATAGATTTTGGTGTCATTAGCAAAATAATTTTATTACACAGGAAGCCACATCAGGTAGATCATTTATGCAGTATTTGAACAACACTGGCCAGAGCACACTTCCTTGAGGGATACAATCAGGACCTCCCTCCTGGATGATGATATGCTCCAGCTTTTGACTGGAGAGGAAATCCCAAATCCATGCCAAGACCCCCATAATACCATAAAACTTCAGTTTGGAACATAATCTCTAGTGAGGCACCCTGTCATTTGCCTTACTAAATCCCAAATAGAAGACAGCTAGGTTCACACCACATAATTTAAGTCCATTCATTCAAAACCTAAAGCATTTGTATCAATGTTGACCTGCTACTTCGAAATCCATACTGTTGGTCTCATAATAACTTATTTCTATCCATTTGGGACATGATCTTTTTTCGTGCTGCTTTTCTGCAGTCTTGTTTATTGCAGATGCAAATCTCACTGGGCTATAGGTAGATGGGATTATTCAATTTCTTTCTTGTGAATGGGATATACGTTGGCTGTTTTCCAGTTGCTTGGCACACGCACTTCAGTGAATGACTGATTAATTAATCCAGATGAACCCTGGGATGGATACTGTCTGAACCTGATGACCTGAATGGCTTAGAGTTCTTAAGTCGATTCTTGATTTCCATTGCACTGACATCGAAGGTATGTAGAACTGTGTTGTACGGTCTATTGGTAATTGCAGGCAATCCTGTAGTATTATTTTTGTGTAGACAGTAGCAGAGTAAAATGTTGAAGGCTTCAGCTTTCTCTAAGTCACTTGCTGTGAGTGTTCCGTCATCTTGCTGTAGATGGCCTATTTTCTATCTTGAGTGGAATTGGGCCCTTATGAAAGCTCAAATTTACTTTGGTTTGCCTTTGGCCTCACTGCTATAAGCCTCTCAAACTCTTTCCTGTGGATCCTTCAACATTCCTCGAATATTCTCCTCACTAAAAGTATAGTTACTGTAATTAGATATGCTTCCTGTTCTGACATATTTCTTCCAAAGGTTGGATTCCTTCTTCTTATGCTTTATTCATAGCTTATATAAATATTTTAGTTTACTGTTGAACCTTATTTTGGTATTATACAATGGAATGCAACCTGCTGATGTCTCATGGCATCTGGATTTAAAAGATTCCCAAATTCTTTGAACATTGCCATCCACAGAGTGAGAATGACGAACTCTCAAAAATCATAATACTCTTCCTAGTTGAGGGGCAAATTAAATTTATCATGTTTCTTACTTTCTCATGAATTGATTAACAGCTATTGGGACTGTGGTAGACTACTCCCAATAATAAAACCTGGGCTTTCAGCACCACACTGGGATGGGACTCCCAAAACTTTTCAATAGTATAAAATTTGCATAGATCAGTAATTGGAATCTGTGGGTGTTGCAGGTAATAAAGAGAAGCTCATTATGTTTTTGAAGGGTGGAGCATTACCAAAAATAGTACATATCTCTAAAGCTGACTTTAGTTTTGTTGAGGGCAAGAATGGAACTTGGGATCATCTCCATGAAAAGGTCCCAACATCCACTGTCATTAGAGATGTTCTGCTTGGCTTTGAATCCTCTAAACCTATGAAGTCAACAACTGGCAAATCAGATCTGTCTTGGATGGGCTCACTGATTTTGCAAGATGAATGTGAGAGCTCAACAATGAGCAAGGATTGAAGCAATGCCTGACAATTGAAATTGCAAGTCAAAAAATTTATCCTGATATGCATTTCAAGTACATGCAACAAGAATATGATTGACCATCTATAACATATCTTGATCAAGTTCTTCCTGAAAGGTACAGAAGCTAAGGAGTGTCGTGAACAACAATGCACTCTGGGCGATACTTCTTGCAAGATTGGAGCACATCATTTTATTGGTCACAGCTCTGATGGAAATAGAACCTCTTTAATTTCTGTTCCACCAATTCTGTTTTTCACATAAAATCTCACTACAAGAGATGCTCATACATCTACAAATGACAAGCATTCATGCCCGTTTTGCCCAGTACAGCTCAGCCATCTTTTATAAGGTGTTCATATCTTATCTATAATAGTAATGAAGAAAGTAGTCCAAAAGGGATGGTTGTTGCCTATGTTTGTAACATGTTGGTTTGTCATATATCTGAGTGAGATAATTGTCTTTAATTGTTTCTTTGAAATTGTACAGTTTTGGAGACTGACCAAATCGTGATCTTGTGTTCTAGCATGACAACTTTTCCATCAACGCATGGTGACCTTTCCTCCAGATGTTGCAGCTGGAGATGAGAGTCTTGGTACATTCAAATCTGTCCTTGCAGTTGCCTGCACATCTACAAAGGACATGGATCCATGCCCAATTTGCCCAGGACAGTTCAGCCATCTTGTTATACAGTGTCCAAATTTAGTCTCTAAAAGCAATGAAGACAGCAGAATCATGATTTTGAGTATCAGGAGATGTTTATTCTCCTTCAGGGCCAATCACAATGCAGCCAGGTGCCCTTGACAATATAAAAAACGTGGTCAAGAATGACAGCTTTTCCATCATCGCATGGTGACCTTTCCTCCAGGTTTTTCAGCTTGAGGTCAGATTGTTGGTGCATTCAAATCTGCCCCTGCAGTTGCCTGAGCAACTACAAATGACATGGATCCATACCCAATTTGCCCAGGACAGTTCAACCATTTAGTTATACAGTGTCCAATTTTTGTCTCTAAAAGCAATGAGGACAGAAGAATCATGATCGTGAGTATCAAGAGATGTTTATTCTGCTTCAGTGCCAATCAAAAAGCAGCCAGGTGCCATCAGCAAGATAAGAAAGGTTGTGAAGCTTGTCAACTTTTCCATCATCGCCTGGCGGCCTGTCCTCCATATATCGCTGCTAGAGGTAAGATTACTGGTGCATCCAAAACAACAGCCTCAGCAGGGAGTCACCTAGGACCTTGTTCTAACAAGACAGGTGGTGTTACATCAGTGGCTTCTGAATAGGATACTGGTTCCACTCAGGTGGGAGCTCCGGGTCTTGATCCTATAGGTTGACAGAGAATCTTCTGCAATTTCTTCAGTAGCTCTACACCATTGTTACTCACCAGCAACTTACATAGATAAGCAAAACTCAAATGGTAACTAACCAAGAGCCCAATTATGATTCTGCCACAGATTGCTGCAGAATCAAAGAATACAATACAGATTCCCTCAGAAGAATCAGTAACTCCAGAGTTCAGGCTGAAGAGCCATTTGAAGGAATGTTTACAGCACTTTCTTCAGACCGGAATTGACTAATAAACATATCTGCTTATTGCCACGGCTCCCTTGACTAACAAGGCCATCGAGAACTTTAGTTGCCCATCTCTCCTTCAGAACCACGAGAAGCAGAACTGCCACTGTTCTTTGTATGCCAGAAGAAATTTTGCACCTGCATACATATACATGGCCTCATTCCCCCTTGCAAGTAGGGTGGCGAGCCAAGAAACAAACATTCACCATGATCCACAAAGACCTCAGCCACACCTTTTAGCTCTTTGGGATAAAGAGTTGCCACATTTCACCCACTTCCACCCTGCTTGGGTCATCCACAAGGTAGGCAGGCAAGGATATTCTACAATGAGGCCATACAGCTACATATGGTTTACCCTCACTGCTTTATCACTTGGCTACTCCCCTCGAATCTGTACATCACAGTTCACTGAGCCTGAAGGTGTGATAAATCCCTGTGGCCCGAGTCACCTGTAAACAATCTTCCTCCACTTATTCCTATCTCTTGTACGCTCTCTTCCCTGCTATGTTGACATTCCATGTGCATTCAGTGCCTTTTCACGCCATCCATCCATCTCATTCTAGATCTTCCTCTTGACCTAACTCCAACCACTTCTGCACTCCACACTCTCTGCACTATCTGTTCATCACTTATCCTTTCCATGTGTCCAAACAAATTTAACACTTTGATCTAACCTATCCGACAGCATCCTTTCAACACCCGTTCTCTGCCTGACCTCCTCATTTTTTACTCTATCTATTCTAGATTCACCTATCATACTTCTCAGACACCTCATCTCCATTACATTCAACTTGTTCCTTTCATCTTATCTCGCATTCCAAGTCTCTGCTCATTACAATGATGTCGGCACAATCACACCTTCGCGTGTCCTTCTCTTTGCATTTGTTCCCAAATATCTATTTCTCATTATTTTATTAAACCCATTTAGATATAAACTTACTCCCTTCACTTTATGACTTACATCAGCATTCACTCGTCCACACCTTGATACATGCAACCCCAGATACTAAAAACTCTCAACTTCTTCAAGCAACTCCCCAATCACTTCTACATTCAATCTGACAACATTAACACTCCTTGTGCTTCTCATGACTTTATTGTTTCCCATAATCACTCCTAACTGCCTTCTTTCCCACACCCTAACAAACTCAGTCACCATATAATTCAGTTTGTTGTCGGTTTCAGCCACCAGTGTAGTATCATTCGTAAATAGCATCTGATTCAATTTCCACAATCTTCCTTTCTCATTTACTAGTTCCAAACATCTGCCTAATATTCTTTAATTTACTTCCCTTACCACTTCATCCATATACACATTAAACAACCATGGAGACATTACACAACCTTGATATAACCCAACATTCACCTCAGACCAATCACTCATACCATTCCCAACTCTCATACATGCTTTATTATTAATATAAAAACACATCATCTCTTTCAGCACACTTCTACTTATTCCATAAAGACGTAATGCACTCCACAACTTCTTTATATGAACAAGATCATGCGCTTTCTCAATGTCCATAGGAGCCTAAACAGTGTCCCTACCTTTCTCTAAAATCTTCTCACACACCTGTCTTACCACAAACACCTGATCCACACATCCTCTTTCTCTACTGAATCCACACTGTTCTTCCCCAATCAATCTCTCAGTACCTTTCCTAATTATCTCGATTAACACTCTTCCTTATGCCTTACCAATTACACTCAACAAACTAATTCCCCTAAAACTACTACACACATCCTATCTCCTTTCCCTTTAAAAAAGTGGACCTACACATGCACTCCTCCAATCAACTGGGACCCTCTCTTTCCTGAGACATACATTCAACAACCCTAGCATCCATTCTACTGATGCCGCCCCACTTTTTGACATTCAATATGACCTCCATCTATCCATGGTGCATTACCTGCTTTCATTGCTCTCAGTGCCAAATGTACTTCCTCTTTTATTATTTCTCTATAATTCTCATCACCTAACATTGGCATTCTCCATTCATATCCCATTCACAATATCTGCTTCTCTATCATCTTCCTCATTTAGCAGTTCCTTTATATATTCAGCAAATCTCTCTTTCACACATTTACTTCATCTATTAGCAATTGCCCATCTGATCTTTTCACCCTCTCCTCCCTACCAAAGTCACCTCTTTTCACTCTTTTCACTTCCTTTCAAAACATATATTCATGCCTTTCAAAATTCTCAGGCAAGCATCTACCCTCACCTTACATACATTTCTCTCTTGTCTCCCTCACCACTAACCTCCTCTTTGCACTATTCCTTTCATTCACCTCTACATTACATATCTGCAACAATACCCCAAATGCCTGCTTCTTTTCAGCCATTACTGCCTTCACCTTCTCATTCTGCTATTCACTACTGTTATCGATATCCACCCCTGAGGGTGGCCGGGCCCTGGTGAGCCCACTATTCACTACCTTTCCTTTTACATCCACCAGTTAGTCTTCATTCACACATTGGTTAGGCACATTTTATGACTTCCTTATTGAAACAACCCCATTCTTCTTCCACTCTTTCCTCCAATTTCTCTTTCACTACATTCCACACACTTTAGACTAGCCTTATACTCACAGTCTTTCTCTTTCTTATTGAAGTCACTTACTTTAACATCTACTTTCCTCTCTCGATCTCCTCTTTCTCCAATTTTCTCAAACTCTCTCTCTCTACATTCCATTAAATAATAATCAGATAGTCCAGCACTAGCTTCTCTCTGTATATTCACACACATTACTTTTCCAATTAATTTTCTGTCTACCACAACATAATCCATTAATGCTCTGTCAACCACTATACCTCTATTTACTCTAGCACATGTATACTTGTGCACATCCTTCTTTTCAAATACAGTATTAGCAATCAACATTTCTCTCTCAATACACATTTCTATCATTTCCTCTCCACTCTCATTCCAACCAGGTACGCCATATTTCCTAATTACACCACCCACTTGTTCAATCCCTACTCTAACATTCATATCTCCTATCTACACCACATTCGCATTCATTCCCAAGTCCTCTACACATTCGTTCAGTTTCGTCCAAAATTCTTCTCTCTCTTCCTCACTTCATTCACTGCCAGGGCCATATGCACTCACAAGCACCCAAGTCTCGCATCCCATTCTCATTTTAGCTACTATTTTTCGAGATGATGCATCCTTCCACTCCACCACACATTTATGTGTCTTTTCACTTACCAAAAGAGCCACTCCTTCTATTCCTCTCCCTCTTTCTTCTCTGGACACACTACCTACCACACTCGTAAATGTCACCTCACCATACCCTGTTATCTTAGCCTCACTCAGTGCAAATGAATCCATCTTTGTCTCCACAACCATACTACCTATCACCTCACTCTTTTTTCCACTTATAAAATTACCACGCACATTCAGAGACCCAGTTACGAGGGTTCTGGCTGGATCTCTTCTGCAAGAATACCCCCGCATTTCTTGGCCACTCCTAAGATGAAAAAATCAAAAGGGAATTCCCAGTCCCCCCCACTCCACCTCATTTAGTCTACATTATCACATGAGGGGGAACATGGAAGAAGTATTCTACCCACATCCCGCAGGGGGAAGAAATTTCGTGATCCAGTCAAAATTAATCTTAAGCTGAGAAAGTAGTTAGATCCAAAACTAGATGAAAGAGGTCTTTTGAGAGCCAAAGGCAATCTACAGAAACTACACATCTCAGAATAACAGAAATAACCAGTTTTACTGATTAGGTATTCTTCACTTGTGGAAACATTTGCTAGAATGGCTCATTGTGCCACTGGTCATAGAGGATATATTGTGGCTATTGCTGCTGCTTTGAAACATGGGACCTACATTCTTGAAAGAAGCAAATTATTCAAAGAGATTACTTCTGTTGAGTCAGTCATGTCAGAATAGATTTGTTTTGACCTGTCACTATAATGTTGACCCATAACAATTGCACTGATAGAAGCATTATGATAGTGTCTTGCAGCAGTACCCTTGTTATCTCACTGGAGCTGGTAGACTGTTTGTCTTCAGAGGCTCTTCTTAATGCATGGAGATATTTGTTAGTGCTCATGGCATTCCTCCTACCCTGGCTCTAAGTGGCAGGGGTTACAATTTCGTTTGTGCTCAAGAAAAGCAAGGAAAGTGGATTCTATCATGAGGTGAAATGAATATTAAGGTTGAATTGACAAAGTCGGGAGTGAAATTTGAGTAGAAATTTAACAAACTCAATGCCTTTCATATGAATGGTGTCTTTGAGTCATTGATCAGGAGTTGTCGTAAAGGCCTTGATGGTATAGCTGATTACCATCACATAAAATTCACTGCTTTTCAGTGGAAGACTATGTGATCAGAGTGGTTTACCTTATCAATTGTAGACCCCTCTTTCTTGATGGTCCAAACACTCTTGAATTACCGTT
>JAXCGZ010019366.1:7500-32500 GCA_037179515.1 Halocaridina rubra | reverse complement strand
TATATATATATGTACTTAAGAAATACGCTAATTCAATATCAGTGGCATTACTTATCATATTTAAAAAGTCGCTGGAGTCAAGGCTGATTCAAAGATGCTGTAAACAAGCGAACGTGATACCTATCTTCAAAAAGGGAAGGAGGGATGCGGCTCTAAACTATAGACCTGTTTCCTAGACCAGCATAATTTGCAAAGTTATGGAGAATCTATTAAGGAAACATATCTCTCTTCACTTGGAATCCTTCAACTTTTTGCCAATAGGACAACATGGCGTCAGAGAAAGTAAATCAACAGTAACAAACTTATTAGGATTTTATGATGAGGTAAGCCGAATCTTACAGGAGTGAGAGGGCTAGGCAGATTGCATATTCCTAGACTTCCAGGAAGCATTTGACACAGTTCTACACGAGAGACTTGTTAAGAAGCTGTAAGCAATGGCAAGAATAGGTGGAAATTTCTTGGAATAGATAAAAACATACCTATAAGGAAGGGAACAGAGGGTTAGAGTAAGACAGTGTCTGAATGGAGCAGAGTGGAGTTCCACAGGGTTCAGTTTTAAGGCCACTTTTGTTCCTTATATATGTAAATGACCAACTAGAGTCTGTAAATTTATTCATGGATATGTTTGCAGAAGATGCAAAGATTGTGAAAAAAATAAGAAACGAGAATAATGAATGAGAACTTCATGAAGATCTAAATAGTCTCCATGAGTGATCAGCAAAGTGGCTTATGAACTTCAATACTTCAAAATGTAAGGTAATGAGAATTTGTACAAGTGCAAGAAGGCCCAAACTTGGCTACTCGGTGTCAGGAGTACAACTTCAAGAGACAGATAATGAGAGAGATCTAGGAGTAAATATACTGGCCGATTTATCTCCAGAAATACATATAAATGGCATAGTAAGGGCAACAGAATAATGGTAGCCTTCAGGCACATAGACAAGGAAATTTAAAGAAATATTAATGTAACCCTGTGAGTCTAAAGCTTGAATTTGCAGCCCCCTTTTGGAATCCACACTTGAAAAAGCACGTAGTTCAGATGGAAAAAGTTCAAAGACATGCCACAAAACTGGTGCCAGAAATACGCAATATCAGTTAAGATGAGAGGCGGTGGGAATTACACTTACCATCACTCGAAGCTAGAAAATTGAGGTGGATATGGTGACAGATTTTAAATTCCTTTATGGTTATGACAGAGTGTAGAGGGATCGATATTTTGATATGGCTGGCACTAGAACTAGAGGTCATAGTTTGAAGTTTCGTAAGAAAACTTCTTTGCAGGATGAAAGGAAGCACTTGTTTAGTGTAAGAGTAGTTGATAATCGGAATTCGCTAACGAGGAGGTAGTTAATGCTAACTCAATCCATAGTTTTAAGGACAAGTATGATAAGTATCATTAAGTACAAAATGGAACCGACCAGGAGACGGGAAGTTACGAGCTTGGGTTTCTTTCCTGTAAGTATAAATAGTTAATTACGCACACACACACACACACACACACACACACACACACACACACACACACACACACACACACACACACACACACACACACACACACACACACACACACACACACACTTCTATTTATGCATAATTATGAAGCTCCAATTGTACTTTTATTCACGTATCTAATCAGTCATTTATGTGTGCGTATATGCATGTATATGTACCTATCTTCCTTCAGAAAACAGGTCTATCGTTATCACAGTGCTTGACTTCTTTGTACTCAGTACTTAGGCTATTCTTTCAGTCTGTCCTTTTTTAAATGAGCATCATTACCTCATCTCTTCCTTGTCCTTTTTCTTCGTCTTAATGTTTTTCCTGCCCAAGCTATTATTGATGAGCGCAGTTTTCTTGTTTGTCCTTGTGTCACACTCATAAATAAAATGCGTTGTGTGTGTACGTATAAATACATATGCATCTATGTATATGTATCTACTTATTACTCTAATCTGAATATTGTCATATATCTTCTTCAAATTGTCTGTAGTGATTATGTTTTTTTTTTATAAATATTCTAAGGTAGAGATTTGACCAATGGCTAATAAGATACAATTACTACATTTAAGCTAACCTAATATTATGGCACCTTTCACCCTCTGATGTAAACATGATCTAAAGTTAATAAAACTAAGTATTATGTACTATATTTTACTATTAATTAATAATCACAGAGTGCTCTTGTCATCAATATATTGTCGCACTGAATTTTATGCTTAATTATTTGCTGTGATTATTTAAAGTTAAATTAAAATTCTACTAATAGTTGATTTATGCATTGCAAAATATAGACTGTAGTGTTAAGAAATGCATATCACTGGGAGTCCCCGTTTGCACATGTCCCCATGTACAGCTATTTGATTAATAATAAAAAAAATCAACAACGAATATTCTTTGATAATCGTTACATGTCCCTTATTATCTATTCACATCTGACGAGTCAGGGCACTTTCCATCTCTATTTCTTCTTCGTGCCCAGGTTCGATGAGGGCAATTTGCTTTGTCAGTCTTGGTGTCTCACTCATAAAAAAAAAACTGTTTCCACTATCCAGAAAATATATCTGAAAGCATCTATAGAAGCTTATTGTGTGACCCTACTCGAGGAAATAAAGGTATCGGATTCTATGTGAAATCACGAATAACAACTGAACGTCTTTTTGAACCTCTTACAATGTCATTTAACAGCAAACTATTGTCTAAGATCTTTAAAATATTGGTGAACATGTCCATAATCATCTTTCAGTGCGAGTTCATCCGAATTCCCCCGACCATTATGTCTCACTTTGGATATTTGAAAGGACACAGAGACCAGGTACTGTGATGCAGCGACAAACCAAGTTGCAATTTGTGTACATTGTGAAAATGAGGATAGTTAGAGCAACTCCAAAGAAAGGGCAGTTGGCCTTAATGATAGCAAATGAGGCTTCTTGAGAGAGAGAGAGAGAGAGAGAGAGAGAGAGAGAGAGAGAGAGGAGAGAGAGAGAGAGAGAGAGAGAGAGAGAGAGAGAGAGAGAGAGATAAGTCGGTAGGACAGCTTGGTGTAAGATATATGAAAAGAATGTACAATTTAAATAGCATGGCATCAGCCGCCAGTTGTGATACAACAGTTGAATGGCCTTTTGGACTTAAATAGGACTGTTCAAGACAGTTCGATGTTAAGTCTTTCTTCAGTTACGGTTTTTTCTCCTAAGCCTACAACAACACCGAATATTCTCGGATATTCGTTACACATCTGTTATTTTGTTTCACGTCTGTTTCTCTTTACTTTTTGTTTTCCTCTTGCCCAGGCCCGATGAGGGCAGATTCATTTTTGTGTTTTGGCCAGTCCTGGTGTCACAATCATATAAAAATAATAAGTACAAGTCTGGTACATTTACAACAAATCATTAAAAATGCGTGAATGTGTGTATATGTGTATGTGAGTGTGTGTGTGTGTGTGTGTGTGTGTGTGTGTGTGTGTGCGTGAGAGAGAGAGAGAGAGAGAGAGAGAGAGAGAGAGAGAGAGAGAGAGAGAGAGAGAGAGAGAGAGAGAGAGAGAGAGAGAGAGAGAGAGAGAGAGAGATTACATTCTCAATTTTATCAGAGCATTTCTGGGTTATTCATCCAGATCAAGATTATTTCAAACTGTGTCATATTACTTTCTTTCACATCTTAGTTATTTTATAACGAAGACGCTTTCCTCCCTTTCTCTAATGTCGGTGGAGACTCTCTCACTAATGCACTAACACACACACACACACACACACACACACACACACACACACACACACACACACACACACACACACACACACACACACACACACACACACACACACACTCAGTTAGAGATAGGAAGGATCAAAAACTTGTTGCAGGAAGCTAAAAGGTTAAATGAGGAAAGAAATGAAGAAGCGAAGAAAAATCTTTATTTCAGAGCTCTTCAAGCCAAAGGGGAGATAAAAAAGATAATGACAGAAGATCAAGGGACGCGGCCTTATTAAGACTGCTGTACACAAATACTGATGGGATAGCTGGTAAGACAGTGGAGTTAAATGATAGCATTTGCAACAGTATGGCAGACACAGTAGCGGTTGCAGAGACTAAATTAATTGAGGACATAAACAGTATCGCACTTATTCCTAAGGGCTTTAGAATGCTAAGTGTTGAAAGATCTGATAGGACTGGTGTAAGGATAACACTGCTCATAAGTGAAAGATTTTATGTTGAAGAAATAAACTATTGTTCGCATAAATACTGGGTCAATGAGAATAACAATAACTGTTGTATATAACCTAACAAGGAACCAACATAGGCTAGAAGTTTATGAGGAAAGTCAAATAGGTACTACTGAAGTCATAAACTAAGTTGTTAACACTATACAGAAGAGAAAATGTGGGGAGAAACTCATTCGTGGCAAGATTCCTAGATTGGGCACAAGGGAATTTCCTACACCAACATGTACTGGAACCAACGAGGACCAGGTGTGGGGATGAGCCATCACTGCTTAATCTAGTATTCACAGATAATGTGTTGAATATTGAAGAAATGTATGAACTACCAATTGAAAAGAGTGACGACTGTGTCTTGTTGATGGAGCATTTCATCAAAGATGTTCTGCCTGAAAGAAGAGGTACTGAGAAGTACACGAGGAGAAACTATCTGAAACGAGATAACATCAAAATTGATGAGCATTTTGTAGATATTGACTGGAGGACCTTATTTAACAGCTAATATGTACAAGAAATGTGTGGCATCTTCTGTGAGGATTATGGGAAGATAGTAAATTGCTTCATACCTTCTGCCAAAATAGGAGTAATTCATGCCAGAGAGAAATGGTTCAATAATTAGTGTAATAGAGCTAAGAAGTGGAGAGACAAATGTTGGAAAAGGCATAGGAGGAGAAAAAGCATGAATTCCTGGCAGACATATAAAAGAGCAAGAAATGATTACCTAAGTAAAAGAAGAGCGGCAGAGAGACCATGAAATGGATATCACCAGTAAGGCTAAAGAAAATCCCAAACTTTTCCACAGCTTTATCAGAGGAAAACTTAAGGTAGAAGAACAGGTTACAAAGCTGGAGAGGGTGAATGGAAGCATCATTGAGATGGATGAAGAGATCTGCGAAGAATTGAATATTGAGTTTCAGTCAGTATTTATAGCAGAAATGCACCACCCCCTCAGATTGTAGAGATAGGAGCTCATTGACTGGTAATAGAGACCATCCTCTTTTCAACCATAGAAGTATGCAAAGTACTGATGGAGTTAGATGTCCATTAAGATACAGGTCCTGATGATACATCCCCTTATGTGCTTAAGAAATGCTCTAAATTAATTTTGGCGGCACTTTGTATCATATTAGAAAAGAAGCTGGAATCTGGGGAGATTCCAAGATGCTGGAAATAAGCGAACATGGTATCTATCTTTAAAATGGAGAGGGATACAGCTCTAAGATATAGACCTGTTTCCTTGACCAGCATAGTTTGCAAATTTATAGAGAAACTACTAATAAAACACATCTCTCTTCACTTGGAATCCTTCAACTTTTTGTCAGTGAGACAACATGGCTTCAGAGAAGGTAGATCAACAGTAACAAACTTCATAGAATTTTTTTTTTATGATGAGGTAAATCGGATCTTACAGGAAGGAGAGGGCTGGGCATATTGCATATTACTAGACTTCCAGAAGGCATTTGATACGGTCCCACACAGGAGACTTATTAAGAAACTGCAAGTAATAGGTGAAAATGTCATGGAATGTATACAAATTTAATTAGAAGAAAGGGAACTGAGGGTTTGAGTAAGACAGTGTCTGAATGGAGAAGGGTTAGTAGTGGAATTCTAAAGGGTTTAGTTTTAGGTCACTTTTGTTCTTTGTATATGTAAATGACTAACCAGATTCGGTAAATTCATTCATAAATATGTTTGCAGATGATGCAAAGATTGTGAAGAAAACAAGAGACAAGAACAATGGTAGAGGACTTCAGGAGGACTTAAATACTCTACTTGAGGGGTCAGAAAAGTGGCAAATAAAATTCAACATGCCTAAATTTAAGGTAATGAGAATGGGTACAAGTGTGTGAAGGCCCAAACTTGAATACTCAATAGCAAGAGCAGAACGTAGAGACAGAGAACGAGAAAGATCTAGGAGTAAACATTCTGTCAGATTTGTCTAGATGTATATAAAGGGTAAAGTAAGGGGTAGTATATGCTTTCTTAGTAGATTTAAGGGTAGCTTTCAGGCACATGGTCAAGGAAATGCTCAGAAATAGTCATGCAACCTATGTGAGGCCAAAGCTTGAATTTGCAGCCCCCTTTTGGGATCCACACTGAAAAGGCACATAGTATTAAGCCGGAAAAACTTCAGAGACATGCCACGAAACTATTGCCACAAATACGCTATCTCAGTTATGAGGCGAGGCTGTTGAAATTAGATTTATTATCATTCGAAGATGGAAGAAAAAGGATGGATATAGTGATGTTTTTAAATTTCTTCATGGTTATGACAGAGCGGATAGGGTTCGATGTTTTGATATGGGTGGAACTAGAACCAGAGGTCATAGTTTGAAACTACGCAAGAAAACTTCTTTGAAGGATGCTAGGAAGAACATTTTTAGTGTAAGAGTAGCTTATAATTAGAATTCGAAAAGCGAGGAGGTATCTAATCTAACTCAATCAATAGTTTTAAGGACAAGTATGAAATGTATCACTAAGTACAAAAATGAAATCGACCAGGAGACTGGAAGATACGAGTCTTGGGCTTTTTTCTCAAAAGACAAGTTAGGTAATTACAATTTAGCAATTATACATACACTTGACAATACTCGACTTCCACCTATAACCATCCTCTTAGTCTCCATTTTTTCTATTATCTTTTTTCTAGTTTTTCTATTATCCTGTTTCTAGTTATATATATATATATATATATATATATATATATATATATATATATATATATATATATATATATATATATATATATATATATATATATATATATATATATATATATATATATATATATATATATATATATATATATATATATATATATATATATATATATATATATATATATATATATATATATATATATATATATATATATATATATATATATATATATATATATATATATATATATATATATATATATATATATATATATATATATATATATATATATATATATATATATATATATATATATATATATATATATATATATATATATATATATATATATATATATATATATATATATATATATATATATATATATATATATATATATATATATATATATATATATATATATATATATATATATATATATATATATATATATATATATATATATATATATATATATATATATATATATATATATATATATATATATATATATATATATATATATATATATATATATATATATATATATATATATATATATATATATATATATATATATATATATATATATATATATATATATATATATATATATATATATATATATATATATATATATATATATATATATATATATATATATATATATATATATATATATATATATATATATATATATATATATATATATATATATATATATATATATATATATATATATATATATATATATATATATATATATATATATATATATATATATATATATATATATATATATATATATATATATATATATATATATATATATATATATATATATATATATATATATATATATATATATATATATATATATATATATATATATATATATATATATATATATATATATATATATATATATATATATATATATATATATATATATATATATATATATATATATATATATATATATATATATATATATATATATATATATATATATATATATATATATATATATATATATATATATATATATATATATATATATATATATATATATATATATATATATATATATATATATATATATATATATATATATATATATATATATATATATATATATATATATATATATATATATATATATATATATATATATATATATATATATATATATATATATATATATATATATATATATATATATATATATATATATATATATATATATATATATATATATATATATATATATATATATATATATATATATATATATATATATATATATATATATATATATATATATATATATATATATATATATATATATATATATATATATATATATATATATATATATATATATATATATATATATATATATATATATATATATATATATATATATATATATATATATATATATATATATATATATATATATATATATATATATATATATATATATATATATATATATATATATATATATATATATATATATATATATATACATGCATACATATAAAGGTCGCTTGTATGATTCCAAGTTAGAGGACAGCTCTTCATAGTTCAAAAGACTTGCTGACTACACTATTAAATGTGTGGGGTCTACAGTGGAACAGTATCATCAAGAGTTCGAGGTTTAAAATGGTCAAAAATATCTATTCCTCACCTTTCATTTACTGAAATAATAAAAGAAGGGTATATAAGAGGTAACATAATATGTGATTTAATTTCGGGAACTGTAATAGCGCAGTCTGTGTCTACCTTATTTCCATAGATATTAATCTATCTTTATATACAAGATTCCCTTATAAGAGGAGTGGCTGAATCATAGCGAAACAATTGGGCTATTTGCGGGAAGAAAATTTAGATTAAGGGATTCCCAGTCCCCTTTCTCTGCCTCGTTTAGTTGACTTTTACTACACGCAGGGAAATACGGAAGAGTTATTCTTAGCGCTCTACCTAGGGGAGAATAGATATTAATAGTGTCACATAAAAACGGGCAAAATTTTGCGAGTAGGTAAGCGAGCCACAGTGCCAGAGAGCGAGCCACAGTGCCATAGAGCGAGCCACAGTGCAAGAGAGCGAGCCAGAGTGCCAATGAATAATGCATAAATATTCAATTTGGGTTCAAGAAATCTTCAACTTTTGCGTTGGGACTTTACCTTGTATAGTAACTCCCTTTATACTAGAAATCTGAATTTGACTTAAAGAACCTCAGAGCAAAACTTTAAAAATTATGTTCTTGGCCCCTCAGTCACCTGGATTTGAACATTTGGATTTGTGACTGTGTATCCTAGTTTTCAATAATTTGAGAGAGAGAGAGAGAGAGAGAGAGAGAGAGAGAGAGAGAGAGAGAGAGAGAGAGAGAGAGAGAGAGAGAGAGAGAGAGAGAGAGAGAGAGAGAGAGAGGGTTGTGATTGCGCCTAGTGCTCAATAACCTGACGATGAGAGAGAGAGAGAGAGAGAGAGAGAGAGAGAGAGAGAGAGAGAGAGAGAGAGAGAGAGAGAGAGAGAGAGAGAGAGAGAGAGAGAGAGAGAGAGAGAGAGAAAGGTTAATGATCCGGAGGGGGAAAAATATGTCATCATTACAAGAAGGATCTGTAACAAGTGTTGCTCTTTCCCTCCTACATTTTTAGGTTCTAATTTCTCTCTATTTCAGTGCCTGTGTTTGCTAGAAAACGTTAGTACAGTTCGCTGCCTTCCTTGTACTTATTGTTGTTATATATGTATTTGTCAATCCAACTTTATCTCTCTGATTTGTTTCTTTTTCTTCCTAACAAACTAGCTTTCTATCACTTATCTCGTTATATAACAGTCTGTCCGTCTGCATACACCTTCCAAGTATGCTGTCCTTTTTAACTGTCCAGTTAGCTAGCCCAAGTATCATATTATCTCCTTAAATAGTTGTCTTTCACTCCGTCTGTCTACCACCTTTTCTCGTTATATAGCAGTCTGTCTCTGTGATATACCTTCTGAGCTTATTGTCATTTCTAACTGTCGAGTTAGCTAGCTTTCTATCACTTTATCTCGCTATATACCTGTCTATCACTCTGTCAATCTTATCTTCATAGGTCCCTGCTTTTACTTTTTAGTCTGTTCATCTCTCTCTCTCTCTCTCTCTCTCTCTCTCTCTCTCTCTCTCTCTCTCTCTCTCTCTCTCTCTCTCTCTCTCTCTCTCTCTCTCTCTCTCTCTCTCTCTCTCTCTCTTCGTATGTTAGTTTCAAATATCTTATATAGTGCATTTTTTCCAATAAGCATTTGTATGTTTACGTTTAAACAGTCCTACTCATATGCAGGTGGGCGATTATGTGTAAGAATGCATATCCAAATGCACAAATATGTTAAGAATTAAGTGGGTTTGTTGCATTGTTGATTGCTACATTGCTGACCGTTTTAGCACAACACTGATTCAATGAAGTAATGCAATTTTATGCATCACAGTCAGTTCCCATTCGAATGTTGTTGGACAGATATTCTGAAGCTGTAAGGGGGATTAAGGCTGCATACACCCCTCCCCAAACGCCCCTTGGTAAGCCTGAATCCGTGTTAGTCGCTTTCGGACTGGCGTCTCTAGCACTTAGGTACAGCTGCCCCCAACATTGACGTCATGAAGGGGGTTGGATTCTAATTGGTTGTATAATTATATATATATATATATATATATATATATATATATATATATATATATATATATATATATATATATATATATATATATATATATATATATATATATATATATATATATATATATATATATATATATATATATATATATATATATATATATATATATATATATATATATATATATATATATATATATATATATATATATATATATATATATATATATATATATATATATATATATATATATATATATATATATATATATATATATATATATATATATATATATATATATATATATATATATATATATATATATATATATATATATATATATATATATATATATATATATATATATATATATATATATATATATATATATATATATATATATATATATATATATATAGATAGATAGATAGATAGATAGATAGATAGATAGATAGATAGATTGATAGATAGATAGATTGATAGACAGATAGATAGATAGATAGATAGATAGATAGATAGATAGATAGATAAATAGATATATGTATGTATGTATGTATGTATGTATGTATGTATGTATGTATGTATGTATGTATGCATGTATGTATGTATGTGTGTGATTACCTAATTGTGATTACCTAATTGTGTTTACGGGAAAGAGCCCAAAGCTCGTATCTTCCCGTCTCCTGATCGGTTCCATTTTAGACTTAGTGATACTTATCGTACCTGTCCTTAAAACTATGGATTGAGATAGCATTAACTACCTCCTCGCTTAGCGAATTCCAATTATCAACTACTCTTACACTGAAAAAGTATTTCCTTACATCCTGCAAAGAAGTTTTCTTACGAAGCTTCAAACTATGACCTCTAGTTCTAGAGCCAGCCATATCGAAATATCGATCCCTATCCACTCTATCATAACCATGAAGGAATTTAAAGACTGTCACCATATCCCCCCTTACTCTTCTAGCTTCGAGTGATGGCAAGTCTAATTCCCTCAGCCTCTCATCATAACCGAGATTGCGTATTTCTGGCACCAGTTTCGTGGCATGTCTTTGAACTTTTTCAAGCTTAGCTATGTGCTTTTTCAAGTGCGGATTCCAAAAGGGGGCTGCATATTCGAGTTTTGGCCTCACATAGGTTACATAAATATTTCTGAACATTTCCTTGTCCATGTGCCTGAAGGCTACCCTTACATTTGATAAGAATGCATATGCTGCCTTACTACGCCATTTATATGTATTTCTGGAGACAAATCTGCCAGTATGTTTACTCCTAGATCTCTCTCATTTTCTGTCTCTTGAAGTTGTACTCCAGCCACCGAGTAGTCAAGCTTGGGCCTTCTTGCACTTGTACCCATTCTCATTACCTTACATTTTGAGGTATTGAATTTCATTAGCCACTTTTCTGACCACTCATGCAGATTATTTAGATCCTCCTGAAGTTCTCTACCATTGTTCTCGTTTTTTACTTTCTTCACAATCTTTGCATCATCTGCAAACATATTCATGAATGAATTTACAGACTCTGGTAGGTCATTTACATATACAAGGAACAAAAGTGGCCCTAAAACTGAACCCTGTGGAACTCCACTACTAACTCCTCTCCATTCAGACACTGAGTGTCTTACTCTAACCCTCTGTTCCCTTCCTTCTAAGTAAATTTTTATCCATTCCAAAAAATTTCCACCTATTCTAGCCATTGAGTGCAGCTTCCTAATAAGTCTCCCATGTGGAACAGTGTCAAACGCTTTCTGGAAGTCTAGGAATATGCAATCTGCCCAGCCCTCTCTTTCCTGTAAGATTTGGCTTACCTCATCATAAAATTCTAATAAGTTTGTTACTGTTGATCTACCTTCTCTGAAGCCATGTTGCCTCACTGACAAAAAGTTGAAGGATTCCAAGTGAAGAGAGATATGTTTCCTTAGTAGTTTCTCCATAACTTTGCAAACTATGCTGGTCAAGGAAACTGGTCTAGAGTTCAGAGCCGTATCCCTCCTTCCCTTTTTGAAGATAGGTATCACATTTGCTTGTTTCCAGCATCTTGGAATCTCCCCCGACTCCAGTGACTCCTTAAATATGATACTTAGTGCCACTGATATTGTGTTTGCGCATTTTTTAAGCACATGAGGGGATATGTCATCAGGACCTGTAGCTTTATGAACATCTAAATCCATCAGCGCTTTGCATACCTCTGTGGCTGTAAGGTTGATGTTCTCTAATACCGGCCCTTGAGCTTCTATCACTGCAATCTGAGGGGGTGGGGTATTTTCTACTGTAAATACTGACTGAAACTCCTTGTTCAATTCTTTGCAGATCTCTTCGTCCGTCTCAGTGATGCTACCATCCGCTCTCTTTAGCCTTAAAACCTGTTCTTTTACCTTCAGTTTTCCTCTGATAAAGCTGTGGAAAAGCTTGGGATTTTCTTTAGCCTTCCTGGTGATGTCCCTCTCATAATCTCTCTCTGCCTCTCTCCTTTTACTTAGGTAGTCATTTCTTGCTCTTTTGTAGGTTTGCCAGGCATTTATGTTTTTTCTCCTCCTATACCTTTTCCAGCATTTGTCTCTCCACTCCTTAGCTCTTTTACACCCATTATCGAACCATTTTTCTCTGGCATGAATTACACCTACTTTGGTGACAGGTATGCAGAAATCTACTATCTTCCCATATTTCTCACAAAAGATGTCATACATTTCTTGTACAGATTTGTTGTAAAATAAGGTTCTCCAGTCAATAACTGCAAAAAGCTCATTCATTTTGATGTAATCTCCTTTCGGATAGTTCCTCCTCATGTCCTCAGTGCCTCTACTCTCAGGAAGAATATCTTCAATGATATACTCCATCAACAACACACAGTGGTCACTCTTTCCAATTGGTGGTTCATACTCAATATTTTCAATATCCAACACATTATCTGTGAACACTAGATCAAGTAGTGATGGCTCATCCCCACCCCTGGCTCTTGTTGGTTCCATTACATGTTGGTGTAGGAAATTCCCTTGTACGCAATCTAGGAATCTTGCCCCGAATGAGTCCTCACCACTGTGTGGGTCAAGATTTATCCAATCTATCTCTTTATGATTAAAGTCTCCCATAATCAAAATCCTACATTTTTTCTCCCGTGCCATGTTAACAACTGAGTTTATGACTTCAATAGTACCTATATGACTTTCCTCATAAATTTCAAGCCTATTTTGGTTCCTTGGTGGGTTGTATACAACAGTTATTATAATGCTCTCTGACCCAGTATTTATGCGAGCAACAAGAAATTCCCTGAACTCACTTTCTATAGCCAAGTTTATTTCTTCAACTTGAATCCTCTCACTTATGAGCAGTGCTATCCCTCCACCAGTCCTCTCAGATCTTTCAACCCTTAGTATTCTGAAGCCCTTAGGAAAAACTGTGACACTGTTTATGTCCTCACTCAACTTAGTCTCTGTAATTGCTACTATATCTGCCTTACTGTTGTGAATCCTATCTTTTAATTCTACTGCCTTACCAGCTAATCCATCAGCATTTGTGTATAACAATCTTAATGAGGCCCCATCCCCTGATCTTCTGTCATTATCTTCTTTATCTCCCCTTTGTCTGGAAGTATTCTGTAACGAAAATTTTTCTTCTCTTCTTCATTTCTCTCATCATTTAACCTTCTTGCCTCTTGCAACAAGTTTTTTATCTTTCCCATCTCTTCCTGTGTTCTCTATCGTCTAATGAACACTTCTTTGCATTCTTGAAGGTCTTTTAGACTTTTTTTTCTCAACAATATTTCCCTACATGTTTCCCCTCTCTCAAAGGTTACTTTTGTTGGTCTCGGCTTTCCTTCCCTCGAATATTTACCTAGTTGGTGTATGTTTACAATATCCTCAGGACCACATACTACTCCAAGCTTTCTTATCAGGTCTACAACCTTAGCTTTATTTTCTTCAAGTCTCCCCTGCCATGTTGGCTCCTGGGATTCCCTTATGCCTGAGATTACCACTGTCTTCTCCTTATCAAGTGCCTGTCTGATGAGTGGGTTTGCCCTTTCCATCACAACGTCTTTCATTTTTTCGATTACTGTCTCTTTATAGTCAACTGTTTGTATGTTTTCCAGTGCCACCACCTTTACAGCCTCTTTTACTGCCACATTCCCCTTTAGTGCATCAGCAAAGGACGTTTTCATGGCATCATTTTCCATATTCAGCTCCTGGAACTCTTTTCTGAACTGTTCAATGTTTTCCTTAATCTGGACATTCCAAGCAGCAATCTCGTCTCTCTCAGATGAGAGCAGTGAACTAACATCTAATTCCTTTAGGTTGTCATTCAGCTGTTTGTTTTTATCTTCTTGTTTAGAAATTCTAGATTCTAGTTGACTCTTTTCCCCTTCCAGCTTCTTTATTCTTTTTTCTAGTTCCTTTCTCTCCTGCCCTTGTGCTTTATTTGCTTCCTCCAAAGATCTTATTTGTTCTCTGAGTGTTTCATTCTCTTTCATTTCTCCATCCATATTCCGAATTTTATCATCAAGGCTTACATACAACCATTTCCTCTAACTTCTTGATTCTCTGTTTAAGTCCCCTGATGACTACCCCTTCTCCCGACCCATGGGTGGGAGAGGTTTGGGACAGAGATGGCCTCATTTTTATGTTCTCCCTCTCACAGAATATAGAAAGAAGACGAGAAAGAGGAAAAAGAAAAGAAAAGAGAAAATCTTTTAATTGAGCTTCACACAGAATTTTTATATCTCCATATAAGTGCTATTTAGTGACTCAGTTTGTCTCTTTTCTGGTAACACACATCTTAACTTAAAAACTTGACCATGGTAATTTAAGTATAAAAAGAAAAAGAAAAACAAAAGTCAAACCTGAAGGAAAATTCGAATTTGTGTTTGAGGTGGCACCCACCTGTTTCTGTTATATATTCTTCCTAACTGATAAACTGACTTGCTAACCAAGATATGTTATCACGGGATTAGACTTTACATTTAGCTCAATATATATACAAAATAAAAAAAATAGTAAAGGAGAAAGCTAAAAGAAAAGCAAAAAAATGAAGAAAATAAGACTGCTGTACTACTTGGCAACTTAACTCAGTACTGTTGACAGGTGGATATTTGGTAATTTTTTTTTCTTTTATTATTCAATTATTTTGTGTATCAAACTAACTAACTAGTTAATATAAATGGGAAGGATACTGATTTTAGCAATATATAGAACCACAGGATCAGGTAAACGGCTTAAGAGCTTTCCCCAGTTTACACAAAAAATTAGGCAATGTGATGTGATGGCTCCACCTCTGGCAACTCTTCTAGATTTCCCTCAAGGCAGAACTGGACGGCAGCTTCTCTCTCTCCTCACGAAAAATGTTCTCATTTTTTTTTCCTTTAATATGAACAGTCTCGCCTTACAACAAATATAAGTTTTGTACTCACAATACTCTGCAGGATTTCAGATTTAGGGAAATTATGGTAAAGTTTTCCACTAAGCACTTAGTCACTCGAAACAATTAAAAATTTAAGAGGAGTGTGAGTGTGTGTGTGTGTGTGTGTGTGTGTGTGTGTGTGTGTGTGTGTGTGTGTGTGTGTGTGTGTGTGTGTGTGTGTGTGTGTGTGTGTGTGTGTGAATTACTGAGGAATTCCCCTCTTCATATTTTCTCTCAACTAAGAAGAGTAAGGTCTCGTGAGGGAGTTCTGAGAGGAAACCACCAACCAGATTCGATCATATCCCTTGCAGTGCTGAACACTCCTGAAGTATTGGAATATACCTTTTATCAACAGCAAAGAAAGGTTAAGTTAGGTTAGGTTAAGTTAGGTTAGAATTTGACCTTGGCCCTTAAGCTCAAATTCTTGTCTAACCTAACCTTATTTAGCTATTGATAAAAAAACTCATACCCAATTCCACTTCATTGTTATGGATAGTTGGGCTAGGAAATGGACAGGAGGTCGGTGGTGCATTTGTTTAAATGGTATTTATCTATAGTATCTATCTGTATGCAAAACTCATAATCTCCCTTATAAGGAGGTGGCTGAGTCAAAGCAGAAGAAATTGGCTCTTAGTGGAAGAAAAACACAAAAGAGGGGATTCAATTTCTCCTTGCTTTATCCCATTTAGTCGACATTAAGACACGAAGGGATACAAAGAGGAGGAATTCTTGCCTCCCCCCAATTATTGTCACGAATCGATATATGCAATACAGTGTTGACATGTAAATTCAGTAGCAGACACTCCACATAAATCAATATTAATCATTTACTACAGGATACAAGTTACTCCAAAAAGTATATGTTAAGTCAGTCTTACAAGTTCACACTGAGTTATATATGTACTGTACAGGGTGCCCCTAAAATCTGGACACATAGGCAAAATGCGTTTTTTCAATTGAAATATTTCAAAAAATTTAGCTTAAATAATTATATATATTAATAAATAGCATCTTCAAAGTGATTTCCACCATTTGTAATTCAAAGCTCTGTGCGATTTGCGAGATTCATATGAATTCGATGCATTTACTCCATATTCCCGTCAATTTGAGCAAATTCATTTATGATGAACACCCTCAGGTGTCTCATATATTTACTTTTCATTGAATACACGTTTTCCTTTAGTACACCCAAGTTAAATTCACATTTAATCTTAGGGGGAAAAATAAAGATACTTATAAATAGCAATATTTCCTATGTGTCAAGATTTAAGGAACACAACAGAATGGGCAAAAAATAACACAGAGTGGTGGCAAATAATGCTAAAGTTTATTTTTACAATGAGGTAAAGCACACACATTTCTATGAGAGTCCGTATATATATATATATATATATATATATATATATATATATATATATATATATATATATATATATATATATATATATATATATATATATATATATATATATATATATATATATATATATATATATATATATATATATATATATATATATATATATATATATATATATATATATATATATATATATATATATATATATATATATATATATATATATATATATATATATATATATATATATATATATATATATATATATATATATATATATATATATATATATATATATATATATATATATATATATATATATATATATATATATATATATATATATATATATAAATATATATATATATATATATATATATATATATATATATATATATATATATATATATATATATATATATATATATATATATATATATATATATATATATATATATATATATATATATATATATATATATATATATATATATATATATATATATATATATATATATATATATATATATATATATATATATATATATATATATATATTTATATATATATATATATATATATATATATATATATATATATATATATATATATATATATATATATATATATATATATATATATATATATATATATATTTATATATATATATATATATATATATATATATATATATATATATATATATATATATATATATATATAATTTTTTTTTATGACTGTGACACCGGAAAAGGCAAAAACTGTCATCATCAATAAAGGCCCGGGGACAAGAAAATACTAAGATAAACGAAAAGAAAAAGGTTTAGGACAAGACAGAGAAGAGGTAATGTAACACAAATGAAAACTACAAACAGAAAAAACAGGAAAGTACAGAGGACCCAGAGATATGGAGGACTAGGCCCTAAGATAACGATAGATCTGCTTTTTGAAGGATGAAAGGTCATAAGAATTAGGAAAGACAAAAGGAGAAAGAGAGTTCCAGAGTCTGGAGGTAGATGGGAAGAAGCAGTCATTGCACTAACCAATTCACAAGCTACAAATCTCCACATAGTACCTGTGAGATGAGGCCGCTTGGCGAGTGTTACGCGGCCTCGGCAGTGGAGGAGGGATGTAACTTCTCAATTCATCAGAGCAGCGATGAAAGTAGTAGCGATAGAAAAGAGAGAGGGAAAATACCTTACGGCGAAGAGAGAGAGAATCCTGATTAAAAGTAAGAAAAGGATCATTAATGAGTCTGACTGCCTTAGATTCACCCCTATCAAGAAGATAAGTATAAGAAGAAGCACTCCAGATGTGTGAGAAGTATTCTAAGTAGGGACGGATAAGACCTTTATAGATTTTAAGTAACTGTAAAGAGGAAAAGTAATGACGAAAACGAAACAAAACTCCCAATTCTTTAAATAAAGATTTAGAAATTGGGATTATGTGATTTCTCCAAGAAAAGTTAGAGGCTGCATGGATTCCTAATATGCTGATAGAATTAAGAGGGTTAATTTTGTTAGTTTCGAAAACAATAGGGTTATCAAGAGGAGAAGATAAAGAGATAACCAGAAACTGTGTCTTGGAGGCACTGAATTTAACTAAATTTTGATTGCCCCACTCAGATACCCTCTGCAAAAGTTGAAAGTGGAAGAAAGAGTGATACGTGACTGATAACGAGTAGCAGATGAAAGTTGTAAAGAAAAGGCAGAGGAAATGTGAAGGGTAGAATCATCAGCAAAATCATTGAGCAAAGAAAAAGATGGGGATTGTAGAAGATCATTGATGAAGAGAAGGAACATAGTAGGTGAAAGAACAGAGCCCTGTGGAACACCAATGGTAACAGAGAAAGGGCTAGATGTCGCACCATCAACAACTACAGATATAAAACGGTCAGTAAGAAAACTGGAAATCAGAGAACAGAAAGAAGGGGTAAAGCCATAGGCAGGGAGTTTGGCCAACAGAGCCTTGTGCCAGACTCTGTCAAAAGCCTTAGAGATACCAAGAGCGACGACAATGGTTTGATTCCCCATAGTTCCTCAGAGAAGATGACCATACATGAGTAAGATAGGACAGGAGATCACCAGTGGATCTTGCCTTGCAGAAGCCGTATTGGTTATCGGAGATAAGTGAGTTAGATTCAAGACGTTTCAAGAAGTGAGCATTGAGCAAAGTTTCAGAAACTTTAGCAATAGAGGAGGTGAGGGCAATGGGTCAGTAGTTTGAAGGAATAGAGCAGCCACCCTTCTTAGGAATAGGTTGAACTATAGCATGCTTCCAGGATGAAGGGCAGATACTGCTTGACAGAATGAGGTGAAGAAGACAGCAAAGCACGGGAGCCAGTTCATCTGCAAAATTCTTAAGAAATCTTGCAGGGATACCATCAGGACCAGATGCCTTGTTCATATTTAGCGAGCGAAGAACTTTATGAAGTTTGCGTGAAGAAAGGATAAGGGAGGGCATAGGTTGAGAGAGGGGTAAAGATTGAGGAACAGGTGAGCTGGAATCGTTTATAGAAGAGTTGGCAGAAAAATGAAAGCCAAAGTGGGAATTTTCAGTGAGAGAGCAAGCTATAAATCCATAAGAATGAATGAGAGGGGGAAAGCTTAAGTTACAGAAGTTTTAGGAGAGGTTTTTGGCTAAGGACCATAAACATTTGTCAGTGGGAGAGGAGTTAAGGTCATCAACTTTGCTTCTTATAAAAGAAGCCTTAGACCTTCGAATCTGAGCTACAATAAAAGCAGAGCAACTTAAATCGGAAGGAAATGTTTGTTAAGATCGGTGTGCTCAATTCCTAGCCTGGATAGACATGGAGCAGGCATGGTCAAACCAAGGTTTAGGGAGAGAAAATGTTTTTGTAAAAGAGGGGATGTACGCCTCCATTCCTGCGGTCATGATCTCTGCAACTTTTAGAGCTACCTGATCATCGTTGCGGGACAGAAAGCGTTAGTCATCCCATGGGAAGTCAAAGAGGAAGTTACACAAATTTTCATGTTGGGTGCACCCAAAGTGCCAAAGGTGGTGCTGAGTAGGAGGGATTGGTGGAGGGGGAGCGAAAATGGAAAAGATTGTGATCAAGAGGGGAAAGCACAGAATAAGAGTAGCTTGAAGCGTTAGAAGTAAGAAATAGGTCAAGAGTGTTTGGTGAAATTTTGTGACGATCAGTAACACGAGTAGGATGTTTGATAATCTGCTCCAGGGCTTGAGTAATAGAGACAGCAAGGAACTCACTTCCTCCCACATCAGTGTGAGAAGAATGAGACCTCTCTCTGTGGTATACATTGAAGTCTCCAATGTAGAGAACTTCGGCATGTGGACGAGAAGGTAGCAAGGACTCTTGGCACGAGGAGATATATTTAAAGAAAGTCACAAACTCGGTGGAATTTGGGGAATAGTAACAGAAGCAAAGAAAAATAGTGGTAGTGGAGAGATAGACTTTTAGCCAGAGAGCATCAAAGTCGGGAGATAAAAGGTCCATGAGCATCTCAGTAAGAATGGCAGTGTTGCTGTAAAGACAGGCCCAACCTTTTGAGCGAATTATAGATTATAGTGAGAGATTGGAAATGGGTCAGTGGAAGCATGTATAGACAGCTGGGTTTCAGATAGGAGGAGGAGGTCAGGGAGGAGAGTATCCAAGTGCTGTTCCACAGACGAAAGTTTAGAGTTCTGACCACGAATGTTAGAATAGTGAAGAGTGAAAGAATCAGATCTATTGGGAGGTCAATAGAATCACACAGTCGAAACAAATCATGGACAAATCCAAAGAACAAACTACAACTATGAGTATGGATAATACCCTGATGAAACATGGTAAGAATGTAACATTAGTACATGTGAACACTCAGTCCCTTCTCTCTCATTTTGAGAAAATATTAATGCTAACAAAAGACTACAACATAGACATCCCCTGTGTAAGTGAAACTTGGCTTCCTCCTACAAATGAAAAAAATATGTGAATATCCCAGAGTTTAAAATATTTCGCAGTGACCATGGCCGAGGGGGTGGGGTCTATATTTATGTTAGAAATTATCTTAGTGCATCAGAAATAACCACAGGTCTAGAAAAAACTGAAGAACTCGAAGATTCATGGATCACTGTGCAGTATCAGAAACTTCCATCTTTCATTGTAGGGTGTGTTTACTCTCACCCAAAACACCTTCTAGTTCATTCAGTCATCTGCTAGAAACATTCAGAAATATCTGTGTGCGCCATAAACCCGTATACATGCTTGGTGACTTTAATGATGACTTGCTCTAAGCAGATAACAAAATGAAAAAGGTGATCAACACTGTGAAGTTAACACAAATAGTGACAAAACCGACCCGCATAACCCCTAATTCTAGGACTCTAATAGATCTGATAATAACAAATAAAGTGGAAAGTATACCCTTTTGGGACGTAGTTCCCTGCCCAATTGCAGATCACGAGCTCAACATTGTTATGCTAAACATAAACAAAATGTCTCTTCAAGACATTCCGGTGTCTAAAAAATTACTCCCCTGATATCTTTTGCGAAGCATTAATCTACAACACAAATATCCTTAATAGAATTATAAACACAGATAACGTCGATGTGCAGGTTGAGAATCTAACAAAAGTCTTCTGAGAATGCTTAGATAGTTGTGCACCCATTGTAACAAGAAAATAATCCACCCCTCAGTCCCCTGGCTAACTAATGACATCAAAGAGGCAATGCAAATCAGAAATCAAATACAAAATGCGCTAAAAATGAATAGATATGATATGACTCTACGAGAACGTTCTAAGACAGAAAAGAGACTTGTCAGATCTCTCATCAGTGTAAGTAAAAAAGACTTTTACAAAAAACAATTTAATGAATCTAGACATGATACAGCGGCAACATGGAAAGTAATAAGAAGCATGATGCCAAATAAAAAGACTACCTCAAAAAGTTATGTAAATATTACGGAGTTGAAAGACAAAATGGAAAACTTTAATAACTATTATGCTAACACTGGCAAAAATGCATATGAGAAAAAACAAGAAAATATCATATCAGTGAATATGAGTAATTACTTAAATGCCAATTCTTCCAATGTAAACACAAGAGAGTACTTCAAGATAAATCCCATTGATTGTGTTACCCTAATTCTTACCATAAAGAGCTTATGAAAGTCTGGCTCTTATAGTCCAGATGGTATATCATTTCAGTTCATCAGAGATGCTCTACCCATGATTGTATCTTATATTCTAACTATTATGAACACTTCCATTGTTACTAAAAAGTTTCCTGACTCTTGGAAAATAATCACATGTAATACCTCTGCATAAAAAGGGGGACTGAGAAGATGTAGCAAACTATCGTCCCATTTCCCTGCTACCCATTTTCTCTAATATATTAGAAAAAATTGTTGCTTGCCAACTTATGTCATAGTTCGAGTCAAATAGACTATTAGCTATTAACCAACATGGTTTCAGACCGAAACTCTCTATGGAAACTGCACTGCTCAAAGTTACGAATCGTATCTATAATAATATAGATATGAAAAAAATATATCTGCTTGTATTATTAGACTTATCAAAAGCCTTTGACAGTGTAAACCATGAAACTCTTATAATATGCTAACCTAAATATTGATCCGACCTGGTTAGAAAGTATCTATCTAATCGCAAACAGTCTGTACGTCTTAACAACTTTATCTCTATGCCAAAAAATTTATAATTTGGTGTTCCACAGGGATAAGTACTTGGTCCTATCCTCTACTCCATTTACGCAAATGATCTATCTTCTTTCATTTCTGACTGTCTAGTCCTACAATATGCAGATGACACTCAACTACTCCTTAGTGGTTATATTAATAATCTCCCAGAGCTAACCTTAAGAACAGAATACACTCTGTCAAAAATTAAAACCTACTTTCAAGAAATTGGGCTGTTAATTAACGAGAGTAAAACACAATGCATGTTTATTGGTTCAAGGTTCCATATAGCACAAATTTCAGAAAACACAACAATTAATTTTTGCGGCAATATTATTGCACCTAGGAAAACGGTCAAAAACCTAGGAATTCTATTTGATAACTACATGTTCTTTGAATCCCACATAGATAAAGTATGCAAAAAGGTTTCATGAACATTAATGTACTTATCACGTATAAAAGACAATTTTGAAACTACCAATCGAATTACTCTTGTTGAATCTCTAGCCCTAAGTAAAATTAATTTCTGCACAACTGTTTGGGGAGTTACTACTAAGACTCAGATAAACAGAATACAGAAGCTTATTAATTTTGCAGCTCGAGTTGCCCTGGGAGGAACAAGAAAATATGACCACATCACACCAGCTCTCAATAAACTTGGATGGTTGTGGGCAGAAAACAAGGTCGCTTATGCTATTTATGTTTTTGTATACAAAATTTTGGACCATCATTATCCTAGCTGGCTATTTGATTTAAAATCAGCCAGGGATATAAGGGGAACCAACACAAGACAGAGCAGTGAGCTCTTTATTCAGAGAACAAACATAGAAGCAGGTTCAAAGATGATCACTATTAAAGGGCCAACACTCTGGAACAATATTCCAGAGCATCTTAAAAATGCATCCTCCTTCACAGCTTTCAAAGGCAAACTATATAGTTTTCTTTTGGACAAATAGTTGCTGCTCACACATTAACTAAACATAATGATTTAATGCAATTTCCCTTAACACTAACCTCTCTATATGTAAACTGATATCGACTTCTCTGTTTTCTAGGTGAAGAACTAATTATTCTCATTGTAAGGAAAACAAATATGGTGATGAGACCGATAATAACGATACTGCATCGAGTGTTATTATTACTACTTTATTATTAACATTATTGTTAACATTTTATTACAGCGTTATTATTTTCTAGGAAAGCTACATTTAATTTGACTGAATGTATTACCCTCTTACTTATTGATTCAATTACATGTCTACTTATAAGTTACTTTTACGTTTCGAAGAATAACCATTGTGCAAAAATGGAAATAAATGTTTGTTTGTTTGTTTGTTTGCTACTACCACCAGGTGTGTCTGCCCTCAATCCAATAGTGGAGTCAACACGATCCAGGGAGGTTCTTCACACGCCTCTATGCTGGGTACTGGAGCCATTAGCTTTGGACCTTCCATAAATTATAACAAATATGAGGAAAAAGGAGCGGAAAAGAAACAGATGAGGGGGGTGTTGTGACTTGTAAAATGTCATGGAACAGCAAAAGATGTGTAATGAATACGCAAGAATATTCAGTGTAGATGTAGGCATGAGGAAATGTACCATCCTGAAGGAAGACTCAACCTGGAACTGTCTGGACCAGTCCTATTAGTATCTTAATACCTTCAGTAGTAGTCTTTCAAAGGACGACTGGTGCCATTGCCAACCTACTAATCATATATATATATATATATATATATATATATATATATATATATATATATATATATATATATATATATATATATATATATATATATATATATATATATATATATATATATATATATATATATATATATATATATATATATATATATATATATATATATATATATATATATATATATATATATATATATATATATATATATATATATATATATATATATATATATATATATATATATATATATATATATATATATATATATATATATATATATATATAGTATATATATATATATATATATATATATATATATATATATATATATATATATATATATATATATATATATA
>JAXCGZ010019366.1:0-5000 GCA_037179515.1 Halocaridina rubra | reverse complement strand
ATATATATATATATATATATATATATATATATATATATATATATATATATATATATATATATATATATATATATATATATATATATATATATATATATATATATATATATATATATATATATATATATATATATATATATATATATATATATATATATATATATATATATATATATATATATATATATATATATATATATATATATATATATATATATATATATATATATATATATATATATATATATATATATATATATATATATATATATATATATATATATATATATATATATATATATATATATATATATATATATATATATATATATATATATATATATATATATATATATATATATATATATATATATATATATATATATATATATATATATATATATATATATATATATATATATATATATATATATATATATATATATATATATATATATATATATATATATATATATATATATATATATATATATATATATATATATATATATATATATATATATATATATATATATATATATATATATATATATATATATATATATATATATATATATATATATATATATATATATATATATATATATATATATATATATATATATATATATATATATATATATATATATATATATATATATATATATATATATATATATATATATATATATATATATATATATATATATATATATATATATATATATATATATATATATATATATATATATATATATATATATATATATATATATATATATATATATATATATATATATATATATATATATATATATATATATATATATATATATATATATATATATATATATATATATATATATATATATATATATATATATATATATATATATATATATATATATATATATTACAGTTTCTCCAACCTCAATCGTAGTTTCGTTTCCACATTTAATTCAACTCACAATCTCATTCGGGACCAACAATAATTAAATAAGCACATTACCATATTTGAAAACACGATTCATTTTTACCCTAACCGGGACTTGAACCTTGAACGTATAATTACTAAGGCATTGCGCCTTGGCTTAGTATTTATAAATCCCAGGTTCAAGTCCCAGTCGGGGTAAAAATGATTCATGTCTTCACATATGGTAATGTGCTTCACAAATGCTAATGTGTATATATAATATATATATATATATATATATATATATATATATATATATATATATATATATATATATATATATATATATATATATATATATATATATATATATATATATATATATATATATATATATATATATATATAAACAGATAAGCACATTACTATATGTGAAAGCACGAATCTATTTTACTCCGACCGGGACTTGAACCTAAGACATAATTACTTTGCCAAGGCGCTACTAACTACATTACAGAAGGTCTAAAAGGGAAACTGACCTTCCAGCTTATATCTGCTATACTAGGAATGATCGCATTCTATTTGAATGCCACTATGTTCACAATATTGATTCCTCCAACTTAACTCGTGGTTTCGTTTTCGCATTTAATTCAACTTCCAATCTCATTCGGGACCAACAATAATCAGATAAACACATTACCATATGTGTAAACATGAATCTATTTTTCCCTGACTAGGACTTAAAAATAGGACTTATAATTATTAAGCAAAGGTGCTACAATATGTGTTTTCACAGTTTCAATACTTATTTTGAAGATTTTTTGATAGTGTTAAACTTGTTGATGCAGAATTTAAATTGATTAATAATAAGAGCTGTCTGCAACAAATTTTTACTATTCTAAAGGAAATCTAAGTTTACCTAATACAACCAATCAACAGGGAGGTTGATGGCCACATTCCTATATTTTGCTATGACAGAACTGAGTCAAAAGAAATTCTAGATTGGTAAAAAAAAGACTGAACCAAAAGAATCTGGCGTACAATGAGTAACGTTTATGAAATGTAATTACAGAATTTTTGTCCTTGCCACTATTTACTTATTATTACTGTTTTGAGCATTATCCCATATGTAATTCTCTATTTTCTTTTATTATGTGCATATGAATCTTGCTTATGAGTCTTTCCCTTTCTGTCACTGTTTTGATATACACTGTTGTTCCCTAATACTGTGTACAATTCTTGTTTTTATTTCCCCATATTATATTTTTCATTACCTGGCTTCCTTGTTCCTGTGTGCATCCTCTTTTCTTTCTTTTCTTTTTATTTGCACAGAATCCTGGTTTAACTTTTGTTTGTTTTTTGTTTTTATTAATATTCAGCTTGTATACCGAATCCTCATTGTCTTATTCCATTGGATACTAATTTTTTTCCAGTATAAACAAAACCCTCATTGTTAACATTTTAAAGGCAGTATATTTGAATGTTAATTTTCCCTCTTTATTTTCTGCTCGTTTTTATAATATGCTATCTCTCTCTCTAAACGAAAAGACAAAAGGACTTCTTTTAAGTAGCCAGATTCCTATCTCTAAAGTTTCAAGAACTTTGTAACCTTGTGGCAAGCACTTACATTTTTTTTAATAACTTTGTTTTTTGAGAGCTTCATTACTTATGTAATGGAATTATTCAAGTCATTTCTAATACCGCATTAGCGTTTGCTACTTGATCAACCACTATTATCCTCTGACCTAGATTTTGTACAGAATGACCTTTTGCTAAACCGATTTCCAATTTCTGACGCTTCTTTTCCCTTTATCTATTGGGGATTGCAAGCACTTGCAGATATTGTGCATGAATGATATCTCAGTTGTGTGTTTGCATAGACCTGTGCCTGTGCCCAATCGTGCTATCATGGAATCACCGTATTTGCAACAGCCACGTAGGCCCCTTTCTTTCCTTAAGGTCGACTTTATGGATCTCTGTTTGCAGAATAGAGTAGTGGAGGCCGACCAGCGTCTGGTGGGTGGGATTTGTGAGAGGATGATAAGGGTAGTTACCCTCTCAAGAGCTAAGCAGAAGCAGATGGAGAGCCCACAAGTGCACTGGATCTCTCTGATTGTCCGATGGTAAGCCGATGGGCATTATCAGGGACCATTATGGGTATAACTGGTCCCATCTTGCAGGGTTGACACAAGGCTGGAAAAGTAGCCAGCTATCATCTTTCAAGAAGACTGAACTTCTTGTAGGGGATGAAAAAAGAAATTCAGTCTATGTGTCTTGTTTGGATTGCAGCCAGGCGGTTTTAATTCTGAATTATAATACTTCGCTTTCCTAATGTCAGTTCATTTAATTTTCAAATTTCAGATTTCTTACTGTATAAGCCTAATATTTGTATGTATATGTTTTAAGTATAAGAAAAGCTTCAAATGTCCTCCTTAGTAGTAGGAATGAATAGAAAGTATATCTTTATCATTCTTTTCAGAATACAATGACTTTTGCTCTCTTGGTACAGTGGATAATGTATCCTGATATTAATATCATCTGTTTGGGATACATTAGGCTGTTATTAAAGTTATCAGTTTTGTATAGTTAATTTGCTAAAATTACGCTATCTGACAAGTTCAATTAGTTCTCCAATATTTTGGGTTGTGGGGGAGCAGTCATTTATTTTGTTGGCCAGCCATTGGCTGACCACCTCTAAAGGGTCAGGTTCTGGGAAAGTCATCGAGAAGCTGGAGATATATCAGTAGACGACCTGAACCACTCTCTACTTAGCCATAAACCAATTGGAATCTTTGTCTATGTGTATCTTTTGCTGCAATTGGTCTGGCAAAGACATAGGGACTACCAGCCCCACCTTCTCGGAAGCTGAAGACGTTAGAAAGAGAGGAGCCTTGTTCATTCAGTATTTTAACAGCTCAGTTTATTCCAGTGTTAATTCGGCAGTTAGAGCAGAAGAACTCTAGGTTCCTTTAGGCTGGGAACTGTAAGATATCGATACCCACTAGGCTTTGGGGCTTATCAGCTGTTTGTAATAAAACTTCACAATATATTATACCCTGTCTGTTCTACTGAGACTGAAACAGCATATATAAGACATTGCAGAAGAAAAAAGAAACATATGTGCATAAAACAAAAACGCTCCATATATATATATATATATATATATATATATATATATATATATATATATATATATATATATATATATATATATATATATATATATATATATATATATATATATATATATATATATATATATATATATATATATATATATATATATATATATATATATATATATATATATATATATATATATATATATATATATATATATATATATATATATATATATATATATATATATATATATATATATATATATATATATATATATATATATATATATATATATATATATATATATATATATATATATATATATATATATATATATATATATATATATATATATATATATATATATATATATATATATATATATATATATATATATATATATATATATATATATATATATATATATATATATATATATATATATATATATATATATATATATATATATATATATATATATATATATATATATATATATATATATATATATATATATATATATATATATATATATATATATATATATATATATATATATATATATATATATATATATATATATATATATATATATATATATATATATATATATATATATATATATATATATATATATATATATATATATATATATATATATATATATATATATATATATATATATATATATATATATATATATATATATATATATATATATATATATATATATATATATATATATATATATATATATATATATATATATATATATATATATATATATATATATATATATATATATATATATATATATATATATATATATATATATATATATATATATATATATATATATATATATATATATATATATATATATATATATATATATATATATATATATATATATATATATATATATATATATATATATATATATATATATATATATATATATATA
>JAXCGZ010019365.1:57500-62587 GCA_037179515.1 Halocaridina rubra | reverse complement strand
TATATATATATATATATATTTATATACATATATATATATATTTATATACATATATATATATATGTATATATATATATATATATGTATATATATGTATATATATATATATATATATATATATATATATATATATATATATATATATATATATATATATATATATATATATATATATATATATATATATATATTATATATATATATATATATATATATATATATATATATATATATATATATGTATATATATATATGTATATATATATATATATATATATTTATATATATATATATATATATATATATATATATATATATATTTATATATATATATATATATATATATATATATATATATATATATATATATATATATATATATATATATATATATATATATATATATATATATATATATATATATATATATATATATATATATATATATATATATATATATATATATATATATATATATATATATATATATATATATATATATATATATATATATATATATATATATATATATATATATATATATATATATATATATATATATATATATATATATATATATATATATATATATATATATATATATATATATATATATATATATATATATATATATATATATATATATATATATATATATATATATATATATATATATATATATATATATATATATATATATATATATATATATATATATATATATATATATATATATATATATATATATATATATATATATATATATATATATATATATATATATATATATATATTATATATATATATATATATATATATATATATATATATATATATATATATATATATATATATATATATATATATATATATATATATATATATATATATATATATATATATATATATATATATATATATATATATATATATATATATATATATATATATATATATATATATATATATATATATATATATATATATATATATATATATATATATATATATATATATATATATATATATATATATATATATATATATATATATATATATATATATATATATATATATATATATATATATATATATATATATATATATATATATATATATATATATATATATATATATATATATATATATATATATATATATATATATATATATATATATATATATATATATATATATATATATATATATATATATATATATATATATATATATATATATATATATATATATATATATATATATATATATATATATATATATATATATATATATATATATATATATATATATATATATATATATATATATATATATATATATATATATATATATATATATATATGAATCTAATTAAACTTCTCTAAATCAATTGCTTGAAAGTTAATTTCTTTAAGTCAATTGCTCAAAAAAAATTTTTTTCAAACTATCAATTGATCGAAAGATAGATAGCTTTAATTCAGACCTTCAAAGAGGAATTCCCAAGATCATCAAGGTTCATTACATTAAAAAAAAACTAATTTTGTTAAGTAAATAAAAAGAATTGTTTGGATTAATAAATAATGCCAACAATTAATTTTTTTGGGGGGGGCAATTTATAAAAAGTTTAATATGTTTTAATAAGACAAAAATCAAGTTGAAATGTAGGATTGCATTTTTTTTTACTGTATTAGTAAGTAATACACTGTGCAACACTTCTTAAATATTCTTCTACGTCTCCCCTTTTCGTCATATTTTGACATAATATTTTGTATTCATTGTTTGCAGTCACTGTATTTGTTTCTGCACCCAGTTGTACTCACATCTCCCTCAAATTGTTCGATTTCCCACTCTTGTAAACTTTGTTCTCGCTTTAAGTCATCTATAAACTTCCAAATCGACGGCAAACAAGAGCTTAGTTTATGTTGGAAACTGTTGTGCCACCTCTCAATAGTTGTGTTTGTTTTCGGCATTCCTACTTCGACGTCAACGAAACAGTCCGTATTTCATGCTAAATTATATGGGTACATCTACTTTTGTGTCTATACGGAAGGCAATCCATGTATCTTCAAAGTAATCCATTAATTCTTGAATTTTATATAGAAAAATAACATTTTCTGTTAAAGATTCAAATGATACCACACCACTGGGTATCACAATAAATGCCAATGCAAATAATATACGAAATTTAAGAGCAAATTTGGCATTGGTGTCGTACATAACCCTTAAGCCACTTCCGTGAATTTTTCTATTAAAGCTTTGACCAAAATGAAAAAAAAAAACACCCACGACATTTAGACATTGGATATTCTTGTTCTGTGGCCTTAAACATGACCAGTTAGAAATCTTTCATTATTGTCAATGGCTGAAATATAGGAATTTCTCTTTAAAGCAACCAGGAACCTCCTATAGGTTTCTCCAATTTTGCTAGGTGACAGCGCATATACAGTGAGTATAATATGACCCGATTTCACACCATGTATTGTATGCCATCGAGGGCACAATTTTAAATGCTCCATCGGCATACCAGTGCTCCGACTGTACTAAGATTTCGAGATTCTTTTGGCTTACAAAAAATAATATTCGACCATTTGTGGGACCAGAGTCAAATATGTATGTATGAATGCATGTATGCATAAAGGCATGTATGTATGTATATATGTATGTATGTTTGCATATAAGTATGTACGTATGTATGTATGTGTGTGTATATGTATGTATGTATGCATGTATGTATGTATGTATGTATGTATGTATGTATGTATGTATGTATGTATGTATGTATGTATGTATGTATGTATGTATGTATGTATGTATGTATGTATGTATGTATGTATGTATGTATGTATGTATGTATGTATGTATGTATGTATGTATGTATGTATGTATGTATGCATGTATGTATGTATGGATGTATGTATGTATGCATGTATATATACATGCATGTGTATGAATGAATGCATATAAGAATGTATGTATGCATGTATGTACATCTGCACGTGCATATATATACGTACATACATATGTGTATATGGAAACATGGCAAGAAGGAATAGACACAAATAACTGTCTTAGGAAAAATAAATCTCTATCTGCAGTTATTCACATGTTCCTATGTTCCTCTGCGGTTCCTGTTTCTCATTAGCCTCTTGGGTACACGCATTAACTTTTTGACCTAATAATTCACTTAGCCAACCCTCTCCAATTATTTAGGCATGAAGTGGGAACGGAGTTAAGAAATATGCGAAAGTGTTTGGTCCTCTGCTATATCATTGTTTCCTTGAAGTTCTTTGCTTATATATATACATATATATATATATATATATATATATATATATATATATATATATATATATATATATATATATATATATATATATATATATATATATATATATATATATATATATATATATATATATATATATATGTATATATATATATATATATATATATATATATATATATATATATATATATATATATATATATATATATATATATATATATATATATATATATATATATATATATATATATATATATATATATATATATATATATATATATATATATATATATATATATATATATATATATATATACAGTGTGGCACAGTCTAAGCAGAAGCATATTCACAATAAAGATCTTTACCTTTAAACTTTGTTTCACTCAATGGTAACGCATTTCACCATTCTTCTCACAAATATAGTATCAATCTCCTCCCTTTTATGTTCCACCCGTTCCACAACAACATAGAATCGGAGATCTATTTCCTTGGAATCTTGATGCCTCATGAGCCTTGATTTTTGGAGGGAATGAAATACAATGGATAGATCCCAGTCCCATCGTTCTGTAAACTTTTACTACACGTAGAGGACCTCGGAAGCAGACTTTTTCCCACAGCTCCAAAAGAAAGAATGAATCAATGCAAAGAAAGGGAAGCATTTCATCTGGTGATCAAGAATATTTATTAATGAGTTCTTTATTCTATACTGAGATGATGTCATCAGGTTATGGCATAAATGATACATACCAATCACCCCTCACCCTGATAAAACCCCTCCATTGCATGTATTTACAGACTTCATGAAATTTATAGTTTTGACAACAAAAGATAATCTAAATAACATCGTCGATATTTCCACTTTTCTTTGCCTCTACCAGGAAATAGAAAATATATAATATTGGTATTTCCTAAGCGTCTTGACAAGTTAATGGGAAGATGGGGATCAGCTGATGGATGAAAAACCCTCTCTCCATGATGAAATAATTAAGCCGTCGCATTAAATACCACACCTCTTTTCCCACTCTCAAACAGGCATAGGAATAATGTCCCTATTTTTGTAAATTAAGATTTTCTTTTGCTTGGCTAAGACACGGAGGCCCACGAATGATACATCTTCATTTGAAAACTAAGAGATGAGTGTATACATACATACATACATGAACAAACACTTACATACACTCAAGTGCATGCACATAATTTGGCATTCAAAATGGTCGGTGGACACATGGCACTCAATAACTCACAAGCACACATACGCGTGTGCATAGACGCACACATACACATGCCCATGCACTCACAAGCAAAGATAAACACGCATGTATGCACACTCCCACGTAGTCCATTCTTAAGGTTCACACTTGCTTTCTTATGGATAAGAGACGGGAAGTCTCGACAGATACAGACATGAATACACATTAACACAAACATATAAACACACGCAGACACCCACACTCACAAAAGCATTTATGTTACATAGAGAATTTTATTTGTATCTTTGATATTATCATATTTTCACAATAGGTATTTCATTTTGTGGAATAGAGGAAAAAACTTTCGAGTTTCTTTTCAATGGAAACCCTGATATTAGGTTTTACTCTTCTGTGCACCGGAATAGCCATTGTTTTTCAGCAAATTCCATTCCAGATATTAATGTTATTCAAATAGAGATTGGCTTAATCTTGCTGTTATATTGCACATTACGCGTCTTTCATTTCAAAATTACTTTTTCTTTTTGTAGTTTGAATGAGATGTCTTGGTTTCTAAAGGGGTTTATTATGGAAAATGGTTGCCTGTTTGGCAT
>JAXCGZ010019365.1:35000-47500 GCA_037179515.1 Halocaridina rubra | reverse complement strand
TGCCTTAATATTTACTTATATAACTTGTTCTGAATCTGACTTTTTTCTTCATGGCTCATAAAATAATATAATATCCTTTGTAAAGCGAAAATAAAACTCTTACATAGATGAATACAGAATAGTTGTAGACCATGCACAGCTATTATAATAGAGAATGTGAAATTCATAGATTTCTTAAGATAACTTGATTTCTGTTAAAACTTGTTTTAAGCTGCTCCATCATTTACTTAGAGCTATGTTTAAGATGCTGATGAAGCACGACAAGAAAGATGTAGTTCCCTTTTATCTAAATGTCGTCAGCCATAAGAGTATTATATTCCACATCGAAGCCTATACTTGTGAGCTTACTTCTCCAACAGGAAACGGCTGTTAAAGATCACGTTTTAAGAACTAACACCTCGTTAAGAGGATTCCATTTAATAAAAAAAATCAATGCAATAAAAGATAATTGACACTACGCAATAAGAATACATGTAATGAGATCATTCTATTAATAATTAATCTCTAAAGGAAATATATATAATCCTGATTGGTACATGATGGAGAAGCATAGAGTTCTCTCTCTCTCTCTCTCTCTCTCTCTCTCTCTCTCTCTCTCTCTCTCTCTCTCTCTCTCTCTCTCTCTCTCTCTCTCTCTCTCTCTCTCTCTCTCTCTCTCTCTCTCTCTCTCTCTCTCTCTCTCTCTCTCTCTCTCTCTCTCTCTCTCTCTCTCTCTCTCTCTCAATACGCAGACTAATAACTGGATTCTTTGTGTATCTCTCTTGCTTTGGACCATTGACCAGAAAAGCCAGTACTACTCTTCTGCGCCCATCCTATCGAAAGATAATCATATTTTATCTGAGCACAATATAGGTAATACTTCCAAAACTAGTTTAGATATTCTCCTATTCCCATAGGAGTATTGGCGACTTATGGCATTACAATCACCATGTAAGCATTTGCACAGTTATTCTCTATTGCTTTACCCAGAGACACTTTGTAGGTATGATGTTAATAACAAGCGTCGGTATACAGTCTCTTCCTTTCCTCAAGGACTATTCGTTATCAATAGTGTTGAATAGTGACAATATTTGTAATATAAACCTTCATATTTGTGTTGCTTTCTCTATTAACTATTTCTTAATATCTGGTGTAGTATACTATTATATTCACAGTACGTCCCTAAATTCAGTATTTTGCCCAAGGGAGTCTAGTTGAGCATTGATGTTGCATAATGACTATAGTTACAATAATTTCTTTGATATTTTCTGGTGCTTTACACAGAAAGTGTAGGTGACCTCTGTTGTGGTATGGTGAATATAAGCACAACATAAGCCATGATATTCTTTTTTGGTTTACTGAAAGACTATTGAGACCAAGGCTCTGCCTCTTCTCTTTATAAACGGGCTTCAGTTCTCCACAAACCATTTCCAAACCTCTGCCATTGCTGCTCAGGTACAGGCCTTGACCTCCGTGGCTCATGGCTAGGCCTCAGCCTCTGTGCATCGGGCTTAGGCATCAACCCCCAAGCTTCAGACAAGCATATCAGTTTAGCAACTCAAACCCATTGTTCCACATCCATGTCTCATTCCCAAGCCTCAAGCTTCGTGCGTTATTCCCAGGTCTTGGCCTCCATATCATAGGAGCAGGTTCTGGCCTCCACACCTTCACGTGAGGAAACCTCTGTGGCTTACTCCCATTCTTTGCCCACCACAGCTCAATCTATGGCCTCAGTCACTGTTGCTCTTTATCAGACCTTTGTCTATATGGCTAAGGTGTTGATGTCAGCTTCTGCAACTCAGGACTAAGCCTCACCATACTCAGCTAAGGCCAAAGACTCAGCCTCTGCAGCTCAGGTTCAGGTCTAATACACCTTGGATAAAGCTCAGAGTTCATCCTCTATGGTTCAGGCCAAGGCTCTCTACAATCTTACCTCAGGCACAGCCTTGGCCTTCATGTTTTACTCCTAGGCTTTGCAATATTAGCCTCATGCTAGGACTCAGTCTGGGAGCCTCAGACCATGAATTTAGCTTCTTCACTTCATTCACAACCCTCATCCTCTACAGTTCTTGACAGGACTCCAGCAATGAGGCTCATTTGGAGGCCTCAAAAAGTAAGCCTCCTGGCCTCAGACCTAGGCTGGGCATCTACAAATTAATCAAAGGCCTTGTACTCCACAGCTCATTCCCAGGCCTTGGCCTTTATGGTTTAGACCCTAGTAATGGCTTTTTCAGCTCACACTCAGGCTCTAGCATGCATGTTTCAGGACTAGGCCTTAGCCACCACAACTCATGCCCAAGCCTCAATCTCTTCAGTTTCTGTGTGTAGGGTCCAGGCACCAGACTCCGAGCCTTGGGTCCATGCCCCAATGTCAGTTCCTTGGTCCTAGACATCAGCCTCTTGCCTCCGGACCGGGTCTTGGCCTCTGCTGCTCACATCAAAGCCTCAGCTCTTTTTAACTACAAAACTGCCGATTTCCTGTGATACTTTATTGTTTATAGTCATAAATGCCAGATTGTTTATCTGAGTACGTTGGCTCCATCTCTAAGAGCTTACGTGCAAAGATGGATGAGCACTGTGGAGTCAGTACACGAACGAAGAAGCAACTGTTAAATCCTCAAAACTCTCGTATAAGAGAACACGTTTTTATCTGTAAAAGCGTCTTAAATGTAAAAATTTTACAATATCGTATAAAAATAACAATATTCTTGAACTCAGGATTGCTGAATCAATGTTCATAAAAATAAGAAACCCAGCAGTCATCCAAGATAAATCATCTTTTTTAATGAATTATTCATTTGTATATATTAATCTCATCTCAAATCTCACCACCACCACCACCACCACCACATCCACCACTACATTGCAGGCTTCAACAACACCATAGCCACCTTTGATCTTTTATACAATAGACAAACTGTTATTGTCTTTAATGTCTCTTTCAAATTTTATTAATAACAATGATTGTTCTTGTCCTCTCTTTCATATAGATAGGGAGTGAATATGAAATGATTCGTGAGTTGTGCTTGGAGGCCATTCCATTTGGAACATTTTGCCTGTGCCTTTTAGATAACACCATTCCGTTGTTTGTTCGTGACTTTGCATTCTGATGTAAATAAACAGTCAGTATTTCATTTCAAAATTGATGAACGTATGCTTTCCCTCACTGAGAAAAGATAAAAAAAATCCATTTCAATTATAAACAGACATAATAATCGAGACACACTATCTTCTCACTGAGAGAATTCAATCATGATTAAGAATAAGTAGATATTACTATACGAGTAACTGATAACTTTTGCCTCACTAAGTTTTCTTGAGTTTCGATGATGTATTTCGATTCAATAAACACATTAGATATGATAAGTGTTTTCTCATATTTTAATGTGTTTATTTGGTTGTTATTGAAGTCTAAATAGCATGGGAATTGAATTAAATGCGAAAACAAAGCCACGAGTGAGGTTGGGAAGAAGCTGTAATATGAACCAAATGGCATTCATTTTGGTTATCTAAGAAATCTATCTAAAATGTCGAAATCCCTCTTGCAAGAGTGACTGGGTCAAAGCACATCTCTATTCTGAGGTTAGTTTTAGAGTTTACCTAAATGAACTCCAACTCTCTTTTGTTTTGACTTATCGTGATGGGAAGACATGAAGGAGGGATTCCCAGTCCCTTTGTTCTGCTCCATTTAGTCGAGTTTTACAATATACAGGGAAGCATTATAGGCTCATTTTTTATCCCTGTTTAAGGAGTAAGAAAGAATGAAATAAAGAGTATGAGAAAAAGAGAATGAACTCCTGGAGGCAGAGTACTATATATATATATATATATATATATATATATATATATATATATATATATATATATATATATATATATATATATATATATATATATATATATGTGTGTGTGTGTGTGTGTGTGTGTGTGTGTGTGTGTGTGTGTGTGTGTGTGTGTGTGTGATTATTATAATTATTATTATTATTATTATTATTATTATTATTATTATTATTATTATTATTATTATTATTATTATTATTATTATTATTATTATTATTATTATTATTATTATTATTATTATTATTATTATTACTATTATCTGATTAGAATAATTTAAATTATTCACGAGTAGTGGGAAGCTATTAAGAGGGATAAAGGAGATATAATTATTCTGGTACCAAAAAGACACTAAATTCATGAACTTTTATATATATATATATATATATATATATATATATATATATATATATATATATATATATATATATATATATATATATATATATATATATATATATATATATATGTATATATATAATGGATAGTAGGTTGGCCATGGCACCAACCGCCCGTTGAAAGACTACGACTGAAGGTATTAGGATGCAACTAGGACTGGTCCAGACAGTTCCAGGTTGAATCTTCCTTCAGGACGGTTCTTTCCTCATGCCCACATCTACATTGAATATTCTGGCATATTCATTACACATTTCTTGCTATTCCATTACATTTGACAAGTCACAACATTCTGCACATCTGTCTCTTTTACTTTCCTTTTCCTCACCTTTTGTCATTATTTATGGAAGGTTCACAACTAATGGCCCCCAGTACCCGGCATAGTGGGGTGCGAAGAATCTCCGGGGATCGTGTTGACTCCACCATTGGCTTGAGGGCAGACACGCCTGGTGGTAGTAATGGATCTGCTCTTAACCTTGCACCTCCTAATAGATCTGCTTCTTTCACTCTTCACTATTCAAACATCCGTGGGCTGAATTCTAACCTTTCGTCTGTGGAACAGCACTTGGGCTCTTTCCTCCCTAACCTCCTCCTCCTATCTGAAACCCAGTTGTCTATACATGCTTCCACTGACCCTTTCCAAATCTCCCACTATAATCTGTATACTCGTTTTCGTTCCAAAGGTGGGGTCTGTGCTTACTGCAACATTAACACTCCTACTGTGAGGCTCATGGACCTTGAATCTCCTGACTTTGATGTTCTCTGGCTAAAAGTCTATCTCTCCACTACCACTATCATCCTTTGCTTCTGCTACTGTTCTCCAAACTCCACCGAGTTTGTATCTTTCTTTGAATATCTCTCCTCGTGCCATGAGTCCTTGCTATCTTCTCACCCACATGCCGAAGTTCTCTACATTGGAGACTTCAATGTACACCACAGTGAGTGGCTTCATTCTTCTCACACTGATGTGGGAGGAAGCGAGGCTCTTGCTTTCTCTATTACTCATGATCTGGAGCAAATTATTAAACATCCTACTCGTGTTCCTGATCGTCACGAACAAGCTGCTAACATTTTTGACCTTTTTTTTACTTCTAACCCTTCACACTACTCTTATTCCGTGCTTTCCCCTCTTGGTAAATCTGACCACTCCATGATCTCTGTCTCTTCCGTTTTCGCTCCCCCACCACCAATCCCTCCTACTCAACGCCGCCTTTGGCACTTCGAGCGAACTCAATATGAAAATTTGCGTAACTTTCTCTTTGACTTTCCATGGGATGACTACTGCTTTCGGTCCCGCAACCCTGATCAGGTAGCTGTAAAAGTTGCCGAGATCATGACCGCGGGAATGGAGGCGTACATCCCCTCTTCTACAAAAACTTTCTCTCCGCCTAAACCTTGGTTTGACCGTGCCTGCTCCATGGCTATCCAGGCTAGGAATCAGGCTCACCGATCTTACCAAGCCTCTCCTTCCGATTTAACTCGCTCTGCTTTTATTATAGCTAGGAATCGCTGTACAGCTCAGATTCGAAGGTCTAAGGCTTCCTTTATAAGAAGGAAAGTTGATGACCTTAACTCCTCTCCCACTGACAAATGCTTCTGGTCCTTAGCCAAAAACCTCTCCAAAAACTTCTGTAACTCAAGCTTTCCCCCTCTCATTCGTTCTGATGGTTCTATAGCTTGCTCTCCCACTGACAAAGCCACTCTCTTTGGCTCTCATTTTTCTGCTAACTCTTCTATCAATGATTCCAGCGCACCTGTTCCTCAGCCTTTTCCCCTCTCTAACCCTATGCCCTCCCTTATCCTTTCTTCATGCAAAGTTCATAAGGTTCTTCGCTCACTAAAGACAAACAAGGCATCTGGTCCCGATGGTATCCCTGCAAGGTTCCTTAAGGAGTTTGCAGATGAACTGGCTCCCGTGCTTTGCCGTCTTTTTCGCCTCATTCTGTCAACCAGTATCTATCCTTCATCTTGGAAGCATGCTCTAGTTCAACCTGTTCCTAAGAAGGGTGACCGCTCTATTCCTTCTAACTACCGACCTATCGCTCTAACCTCCTCTATTGCTAAAGTTTTTGAAACTTTGCTCAATGCTCACTTCTTGAAACGCCTTGAATCTAACTCACTTATCTCCGATCACCAGTACGGCTTCCGCAAGGCAAGATCCACTGGTGATCTCCTGTCCTATCTTACTCATGTATGGTCATCTTCTCTGAGGAACTATGGGGAATCCTTTGTCGTCGCCCTTGATATCTCTAAGGCTTTTGACAGAGTCTGGCACAAGGCTCTGTTGGCCAAACTCCCTGCCTATGGCTTTACCCCTTCTTTCTGTTCTCTGATTTCCAGTTTTCTCACTGACCGTTCTATATCTGTAGTTGTTGATGGTGCGACATCTAGCCCTTTCTCTGTGTCCAGTGGTGTTCCACAGGGCTCTGTTCTTTCACCTACTCTCTTCCTTCTCTTCATCAATGATCCTCTACAGTCCCCATCTTCCTCTCTTCTTCATGCCTTTGCCGATGATTCTACCCTTCACTTTTCCTCTGCCTTTTCTTCACAACCTTCATCTGTTACTCGTAGTCAATCTCGTATCACTCTTTCTTCTACTCTTAACTCCGATTTGCAGAGAGTATCTGAATGGGGCACTCAAAATTTAGTTAAATTCAATGCCTCCAAGACACAGTTTCTGGCTATCTCTTTATCTTCTTCTCCTCCTGATAACCCTATTGTCTTCGAAACTAATGAAATTTACCCTCTTAACTCTATCAATATATTAGGAATCCATATAGCCTCTAACTTGTCTTGGAGGAATCACATAATCCAAATTTCTAAATCTTCATCCAAAAAATTGGGGGTTTTGTTTCGTTTTCGTTATTACTTTTCCTCATTGCAGTTACTTAAAATTTACAAAGGTCTTATCCGCCCCTGCTTAGAATACTGCTCACACATCTGGGGTGCTTCTTCCTTTACTTATCTTCTTGATAGGGTTCAATCTAAGGCAGTCAGACTCATTAATGATCCTTCTCTTACTGCTAACCTGGATTCTCTCTCTCTTCGCCGTAAGGTATCTTCCCTTTCGCTTTTCTATCGCTACTACTTCCATCGCTGCTCTGATGAGTTGGCGAGTTGCATCCCTCCTCCACTGCCGAGGCCGCGTAACACTCGCCAAGCGGCCTCATCTCACAGGTACTGTGTGGAGATTTGTAGCTCGCGGATTGGTCGGTGCAGCGACTGCTTTTTCCCATCTACCTCCAGACTCTGGAACTCTCTTCCTCCTTCTGTCTTTCCTAATTCTTATGACCTTTCATCCTTCAAAAAGCAGATCTATCGTCATCTCAGAGCCTAGTCCTCCATATCTCTGGGTCCTCATTACTTTGACTGTTTTTTCTGTCTGTCGTTTTCCTTTGTGTGACATTACCTCATCTCTGCCTTGCCCTTAACTTTTTCTTTTCCTTCGTCTTGGTATTTTCTCGTGCCCGGGCCTTTGTTGATGAGGGCAGTTTCTGCCTATCCCGGTGTCACACTCTTAAAAAAAAAAAAAAAAAAAAAAAAAAAAAAAAAAAAAAAAAAAAAAAAAAAACTTAATCTTATAGTCCTTACCAACTCATCTGATACTTGGAGTACTCTAATGAAATGGGAAATCATTGTTGGAATTGTGTGGGGCTTTAGCCTATACTTGAAAATGGAAACAAACTTAAATGTCCTGAATGTGTGCACCTAACCACTGGCAATCCAGTATGCATGATGAGTACAACAACGAATGTGACAGTCGATAGGTTGAATCAACTGCACCATGCTTATAACAGCCATGCTACTTTTCTCCTAAACTCTGGTTACTGGCCAGATATAAAAAGCGAATAAGTCAGGTTATTGATGATATAAATTTCTCCGAGCATATGACAATCCTATAGCTCTCCAAAGTAGATAGGAAATTTTATTTCACAGAAAAAAATTTGTAGTACTAGCTAATTTACTGCAGTATATTTGATATATTATATTTTCTCGTGTGTGTGTGTGTGTGTGATTACCTAATTGTGATTACCTAATTGTGATTACCTAATTGTGTTTACGGGAAAGAGCCCAAAGCTCGTATCTTCCCGTCTCCTGATCGGTTCCATTTTTAGACTTAGTGATACTTATCATACCTGTCCTTAAAACTATGGATTGAGATAGCATTAACTACCTCCTCGCTTAGCGAATTCCAATTATCAACTACTCTTACACTGAAAAAGTATTTCCTTACATCCTGCAAACAAGTTTTCTTACGAAGCTTCAAACTATGACCTCTAGTTCTAGAGCCAGCCATATCGAAATATCGATCCCTATCCACTCTATCATAACCATGAAGGAATTTAAAGACTGTCACCATATCCCCCCTCACTCTTCTAGCTTCGAGTGATGGCAAGTCTAATTCCCTCAGCCTCTCATCATAACCGAGATTGCGTATTTCTGGCACCAGTTTCGTGGCATGTCTTTGAACTTTTTCAAGCTTAGCTATGTGCTTTTTCAAGTGCGGATTCCAAAAGGGGGCTGCATATTCGAGTTTTGGCCTCACATAGGTTACATAAATATTTCTGAACATTTCCTTGTCCATGTGCCTGAAGGCTACCCTTACATTTGATAAGAATGCATATGCTGCCCTTACTATGCCATTTATATGTATTTCTGGAGACAAATCTGCCAGTATGTTTACTCCTAGATCTCTCTCATTTTCTGTCTCTTGAAGTTGTACTCCAGCCACCGAGTAGTCAAGCTTGGGCCTTCTTGCACTTGTACCCATTCTCATTACCTTACATTTTGAGGTATTGAATTTCATTAGCCACTTTTCTGACCACTCATGCAGATTATTTAGATCCTCCTGAAGTTCTCTACCATTGTTCTCGTTTTTTACTTTCTTCACAATCTTTGCATCATCTGCAAACATATTCATGAATGAATTTACAGACTCTGGTAGGTCATTTACATATACAAGGAACAAAAGTGGCCCTAAAACTGAACCCTGTGGAACTCCACTATTAACTCTTCTCCATTCAGACACTGAGTGTCTTACTCTAACCCTCTGTTCCCTTCCTTCTAAGTAAGTTTTTATCCATTCCAAGACATTTCCACCTATTCTAGCCATTGATTGCAGCTTCCTAATAAGTCTCCCATGTGGAACAGTGTCAAACGCTTTCTGGAAGTCTAGGAATATGCAATCTGCCCAGCCCTCTCTTTCCTGTAAGATTTGGCTTACCTCATCATAAAATTCTAATAAGTTTGTTACTGTTGATCTTCCTTCTCTGAAGCCATGTTGCCTCACTGACAAAAAGTTGAAGGATTCCAAGTGAAGAGAGATATGTTTCCTTAGTAGTCTCTCCATAAGTTTGCAAACTATGCTGGTCAAGGAAACTGGTCAATATTTCAGAGCCGTATCCCTCCTTCCCTTTTTGAAGATAGGTATCACATTTGCTTGTTTCCAGCATCTTGGAATCTCCCCCGACTCCAGTGACTCCTTAAATATGATACTTAGTGCCACTGATATTGTGTTTGCGCATTTTTTAAGCACATGAGGGGATATGTCATCAGGACCTGTAGCTTTATGAACATCTAAATCCATCAGCGCTTTGCATACCTCTGTGGCTGTAAGGTTGATGTTCTCTAATACCAGCCCTTGAGCTTCTATCACTGCAATCTGAGGGGGTGGGGTATTTTCTACTGTAAATACTGACTGAAACTCCTTGTTCAATTCTTTGCAGATCTCTTCGTCCGTCTCAGTGATGCTTCCATCCGCTCTCTTTAGCCTTAAAACCTGTTCTTTTACCTTCAGTTTTCCTCTGATAAAGCTGTGGAAAAGCTTGGGATTTTCTTTAGCCTTCCTGGTGATGTCCCTCTCATAATCTCTCTCTGCCTCTCTCCTTTTACTTAGGTAGTCATTTCTTGCTCTTTTGTAGGTTTGCCAGGCATTTATGTTTTTTCTCCTCCTATACCTTTTCCAGCATTTGTCTCTCCACTCCTTAGCTCTTTTACACCCATTATCGAACCATTTCTCTCTGGCATGAATTACACCTACTTTGGTGACAGGTATGCAGCAATCTACTATCTTCCCATATTTCTCACAAAAGATGTCATACATTTCTTGTACAGATTTGTTGTAAAATAAGGTTCTCCAGTCAATAACTGCAAAAAGCTCATTCATTTTGATGTAATCTCCTTTCGGATAGTTCCTCCTCATGTCTTCAGTGCCTCTACTCTCAGGAAGAATGTCTTCAATGATATACTCCATCAACAACACACAGTGGTCACTCTTTCCAATTGGTGGTTCATACTCAATATTTTCAATATCCAACACATTATCTGTGAACACTAGATCAAGTAGTGATGGCTCATCCCCACCCCTGGCTCTTGTTGGTTCCATTGCATGTTGGTGTAGGAAATTCCCTTGTACGCAATCTAGGAATCTTGCCCCAAATGAGTCCTCACCACTGTGTGGGTCAAGATTTATCCAATCTATATCTTTATGATTAAAGTCTCCCATAATCAAAATCCTACATTTTTTCTCCCTCGCCATGTTAACAACTGAGTTTATGACTTCAATCGTACCTATATGACTTTCCTCATAAATTTCAAGCCTATTTTGGTTCCTTGGTGGGTTGTATACAACAGTTATTATAATGCTCTCTGACCCAGTATTTATGCGAGCAACAAGAAATTCCCTGAACTCACTTTCTATAGCCAAGTTTATTTCTTCAACTTGAATCCTCTCACTTATGAGCAGTGCTATCCCTCCACCAGTCCTCTCAGATCTTTCGACCCTTAGTATTCTGAAGCCCTTAGGAAAAACTGTGACACTGTTTATGTCCTCACTCAACTTAGTCTCTGTAATTGCTACTATATCTGCCTTACTGTTGTGAATCCTATCTTTTAATTCTACTGCCTTACCAGCTAATCCATCAGCATTTGTGTATAACAATCTTAATGAGGCCCCATCCCCTGATCTTCTGTCATTATCTTCTTTATCTCCCCTTTGTCTGGAAGTATTCTGTAACGAAAATTTTTCTTCTCTTCTTCATTTCTTTCATCATTTAACCTTCTTGCCTCTTGCAACAAGTTTTTGATCTTTCCCATCTCTTCCTGTGTTCTGTATCGTCTTATGAACACTTCTTTGCATTCTTGAAGGTCTTTTAGACTTTTTTTTCTCAACAATATTTCCCTACATGTCTCCCCTCTCTCAAAGGTTACTTTTGTTGGTCTTGGCTTTCCTTCCCTCGAATATTTACCTAGTTGGTGTATGTTTACAATATCCTCAGGACCACATACTACTCCAAGCTTTCTTATCAGGTCTACAACGTTAGCTTTATTTTCTTCAAGTCTCCCCTGCCATGTTGGCTCCTGGGAGTCACTTATGCCTGAGATTACCACTGTCTTCTCCTTATCAAGTGCCTGTCTGATGAGTGGGTTTGCCCTTTCCATCACAACGTCTTTCATTTTTTCGATTACTGTCTCTTTATAGTCAACTGTTTGTATGTTTTCCAGTGCCACCACCTTTACAGCCTCTTTTACTGCCACATTCCCCTTTAGTGCATCAGCAAAGGACGTTTTCATGGCATCATTTTCCATATTCAGCTCCTGGAACTCTTTTCTGAACTGTTCAATGTTTTCCTTAATCTGAACATTCCAAGCAGCAATCTCGTCTGTCTCAGAAGAGAGCAGTGAACTAACATCTAATTCCTTTAGGTTGTCATTCAGCTGTTTGTTTTTATCTTCTTGTTTAGAAATTCTAGATTCTAGTTGACTCTTTTCCCCTTCCAGCTTCTTTATTCTTTTTTCTAGTTCCTTTCTCTCCTGCCCTTGTGCTTTATTTGCTTCCTCCAAAGATCTTATTTGTTCTCTGAGTGTTTCATTCTCTTTCATTTCTCCATCCATATTCCGAATTTTATCATCAAGGCTTATAACCATTTCCTCTAACTTCTTGATTCTCTGTTTAAGTCCTCTGATGAATACCCCTTCTCCCGACCCATGGGTGTGTGCATGTGCATACATGCATGTGTGTGCGTGAATTATTGCATGTGAATATGTATTTGCATTTCACTTACCCTTTGCTGTCTCATGCACTATCTGGGTAAAAACACCACTGATTGAAATTATGATCTGTTTATTAATCTGTTGCTCTATTTTAATTATCAGTATCTTCTATTTATTCATATAATTATGGAATGAATAGGTAACAAAACATATATATTATGGAAATAGTAAAAATAATGTAAGGTTATTTGCCTTCCACAACATATAAAAAAAAAACGAGACTTTTTGCAAATAAT